>JASANF010000627.1:0-74213 GCA_030248245.1 Trissonchulus sp. WLG1_4
TTGAGACATCTTATACGTACTAAAAAGTACAAAATGAAAAAAATAGCGCTTATAGCACTTTGATGTTTGATGCGAGGGGGGGGGGAGGGGGGGTACCAGTAGTTGCGGGCAAAGCGCAAATAGCGCCAACGGGGGGGGGGGGGAAAAAAAATCTTGTGCTCGTGCACGCTTACACGCGACATCTACCCTCGCTCCCCCCAAGACGGGCCCGCTCCCCCCCCCCCCATAATATTTTGAAGGCAGCTCCTGAAGCAAAAATTGGTGGCACAGGAGCAAACCCCCCCCCCCGGTCGCATGGCACCTCCCGCATACTTCCTCAGCTGCACATGTGTGCTCATAACCCTGGTTATATAACAGTTGGTAACATGAGCTTCGGTACAAAACTGTAATGCAAATAGCTCGAGCTAATGTGTGTCTTACAGACATCGCCAAACCATCATTCGATAGAGAAATGAATGGGAAACAGTAAAAATTTACGCTATCGCTCAGGGATAACATGTACCCCACCCTACAGTATCAACACAGCAGATCAACACAACAGCTTTTGAACTGTACGGTTGTGCGTATCTTTTGCTCTTTGGGCACCTACCCCAATTGTGTTACCGCCTAAGTGGCCCGTGTTATTTTCACAGTGTTTTCATTAAACTATGACAAATTCAACGTGCGTTCAGAGTCAGTCTTGGGCAGTATCGGCCTAGGCGGCCCTGCCAACGTACCTGCGTTCAGTGTGCTCCGTGGACTAGTAGTATTTCTGCCCCGCTTATTGGGTGCTGTATATATTGCTATGTTTTGCATTCCGTCTGCGCCTACTGCGCCTAGCCCCGTACCGTAGGTAAGCCCCTAGTTCCCGTCGGCGTCCGGCTAGACCGGCCCGCACGTAAGACTCAGCTTATCATACCTGAAAGCCCCGGCCTGCGGTTAGGATAAGACTTTAGGCGAGCGACGACTCTCCCGATGGCTGATACCTACCGTTGCCGCTTGGGCCATAGTAAGCGCGGCATTAGTCGCGTTACTAATTGTGCTTAGTATAGAGAGTCCAATTACCCTACTGTACTACCCGTTGTAACCACTTAAGAAATTTAAAATTTGTTTTACTTAATCTACATTTAATTTATGTACAAAGCGTTAAAAATAGTTGTAAAGTCAAAGAAACAACAGCTGAATAGCCGTTTTTACTGATATTTTTGCAAGACTTAAAGACCTAGACCGCAAAACTGATTGTGAAATACTAAATAACCTATGTATCAGTTCCGGCGGCAGCAAACGGTTTCCTACACAGCTTCCTTTACAATTACCATAAAGCAAAATGATAAGAAGCAAGGAGCTGCCATGAGTGAAAACAACTATATTTAACGTTTTGCTTCATGTATTCTCGCTTCGATTTTCTTGCAGTTTCGGAGTCAACCCCGCATTGCTCCACTAGGCAATCAAGGTGAAAGTCTAACTTCGTGCATGCGAATTCCACGGAACTCTGGGTCGGCATTGACTTGTGACAGTTTTTTTGTGTCACATGTTCTTTTACATTGGTCCGCCAGGTCCGCCATTGTGGTTAAAAAAACAAAGAGAAAAAAGAAAATTGATGACTTCCAAACCATTTGGCATTGACTTTCGATCAAACGTAAGTAATTGAGTGAAATGTAGAGTTGAAAACTCGCCTGATTGTAAACTTTAAAATACGTAATTATTGTAATTGTTCTAAGGTTAGAATACCGTATGTTTAGCTATCACTGCATGCAATTACTTGATCATCGATAAAAACGACGTTATATATAAACAAGCACTTTTGTTAATGAGCGAACGCATTTGTAAGAAAAAAAACAGTTGATTTTTTTTAAATAAAAGTAGGTCGGCCTATTTTGAAAATAAATTTCAGTTTACTACTTTCGGCAAAATTCCTAGGTCTCAATGCATGCAGCCTATTAGGCCATACATAATTTTACCTGGGACGCAAAAGAGTACTTGCAGCTTTAATCGCTAAACGTTAAGCCTTAGCCCTATTCACACGAGGGGAAACTTTCGGTTAACTCAGCTCAACCGGCGACTCGCCCCCTTATCCAATGCATCTTATCGGTATACTGTTTTGTTTCTCCATTCATTTCTCCTGTCGAATGACGGGCTTCGGCGATGTCTCTACGACCGCACATAACTCAAAGCTCTTTGCATTGCAGTTTTGTACCGGAAGCTCATGTTACGTACCTGCTATATACCCAGGGGTTATTGTAGCGCTGAAAGTATGTTATCACCCCCATGCGCTCAAAAATACGTGACAATAATGCGATGATGATCTATAGTGGTTTGACATTCGTAGGTCTGTTCGTGCGAGCTCCGGGAAACTAGTCCTAGCGGACACACTGGAAAGTACAGTAGGTCACTTTCAAAATAATGGTGAAAGGGAATTCTATTGCCATGGTTGCCATGCATGTGTTGAGATCACCTACAAGTGAGTTTAGACTAAAATTAGAATTAAACTTCATTAAGTCATATTCCTTTCAAAAATAAAACACATCGCAAAAACTTAAAAAATACAAAAAATTTGAGATATTTCACAGCGTACTTTTTTGGACGAACTGTCAAGATTGTTAACAAAAACAAATGGCTTACGATTCCAGTTATTTGTCTGTAAAATCCAAAAAACCGCTTATGGAACCGAATAACAACTCATCAAAATTTGTGTGTTAGCTCTACGGCCGATTGCACCAACTTATTCTCGAGATATTCTTATTCTCGAGCTATTCCAGAATAGTTATTCTTCTAGGTTTTATTCTACAACTTTTCCCCTGCACCATTAGAGATAGCTCCAGAATAACTATTCTCGAGAATAGCTGGAGAACAGCTTATTCTTCAGCTGTCCAATAAAAAATGTGGCCTACGCATCTTTGTTTATCCAATCACAGCCTAGCAGGACAGCCAAATTGAGCTCGAGCATAAGCCAACATAAGCCCCCGCCTACAGATTCGTTTGTGCGAAGGCAGATTTGTTTTCTCGTCCGCCCCACCGCATCCACGTCGACTTGGGCCCAGTCAGTAACCTGACGGCGAAACGAAACCTGAATGCGAGCATATTTTAAAACTTTTTTGTTGTTCCCCCGTTATTTTATACTCTAAATAAATAATATATGAGGGCTAAATAAACAAGAAGATGTTAAAAAATTGGAAATTAGTTTCCTTTTCCAAAAAATTTTATTAGGTTCTGCAGCTATGCCGGTCCGTGTTAAAAGAAAATTAGAAAATAACATTACATGAGAATAGCTGGAGAATATAAGCTATTCTCTAACTTTCGTTAGTGCAATAATGTTCGTTATTCTTCAGCTATTCCTGAGCTATTCTATAACTATTCTTGAGCTATTTCTCCAACTTCGAGAATAACTATTCTCGAGCTTAAATATTGGTGCAATGAAAATTTATTTTTATTCCTGAGCTATTCTCGAGCTATTCCTATTCTTGAGCTATTCTTTGTTGGTGCAATCCGGGGTTAGATGTTTTAGATGATGTGTTAGATGTGTTAGCTTTTGTCTTATCAATCAATATTGTACAAAATTTTTTTCAAAAATTTTTATTGCAAAATTATCATTATTAGGTATACTAAATAATGCTTATTCACACAACTTGAAGGTGTTGGAGTACCCCCAACACTTTGAAACAAGTTTTTATGACTTGAGAAACTATTCGAAACAATATTTTGTGTAATTTTCAAGACTGACCTAAGACTACCTTTCAGAATACCGTTTAACGTCAGTTTTCGGAGACTAGGGCCCAAGTGTAGTGTCCTACATGGCCAAATTTGGCCAACTTAATCAGTTGATGTATATACGTAGTTAGTTAGTTTTGTTTCGAAGAATTGTAACCTGTTCTTCCTAAATGTTGAATGATGAGAAATAAATGAATCTGAAAAGACATTGAAAATTATTTTAAAAAATTTTAAGGGCACATCCGGGGGCACACCGTCCTGGTCTTGTGCTATTAGAAATGATCAAGTTGGCCAGCTGACCTTGCGAACTTGGCCAACTTAAAAATTGCTAACTTGGCCAACTTCAGTTGGCCAACTTGGCCAACTTAAAAATGGCTAACTTGGCCAAATTCAGTTGGCCAACTTGGCCAACTTAAGTTGGCCAAAATCAACTTGGCCAATTGGCCAACTTAAGTTGGCCAACTCAACTTGGCCAACTTGGCCAACTTGGACATCCGATACTTTCACTATTTGAAATAAAGTCAAGTTCAAATCTCAAAGTTTACATTTTAAATTTTTATTTTCATTAACTGACTAACTTGAAAAATTAACTGGAGGATTAGAACTTGACTTCATTTCAAATAGTCAAAGTATCGGATGTTCAAGTTGGCCAAGTTGGCCAAGTTGATTTGGCCAACTTAAGTTGGCCAAGTTGAGTTGGCCAACTTAAGTTGGTCAAGTTGGCCAAGTTGAGTTGGCCAACTTAAGTTGGCCAAGTTGGTCAAGTTGATTTGGCCAACTTAAGTTGGCCAAGTTGGCCAATTGAGTTGGCCAACAAGTTGGCCAAGTTGGCCAAGTTGAATTGGCCAACTTAAGTTGCCAAGTTGGCCAAATTGAGTTGGCCAAGTTGGGAAATTTGCAACAAGGTTAACAGTGTAGGACACTACACTTGGGCCGAGACTAGGTTAGCCCAGTCTTGCGTTCGTTTTACATCTTTAGCGTGTGCAAAAATCACCTGATATTTCGTAACGATGGTCTTAGGCTAGTTTTGTTAAACGTAGTCCAGGGCCCGGTTTCATAAAAAAATTACTAAAAACTAATAACTAATTATTAGTTATTAGTCCGCTAATATTAGTATATTAATGTTGCGTTTAATAAAACTCAGCTGCATTCAAATACTAGTTATTAGTACTAATGCACTAATATTTGAATGCACTGGCCAGCGCAGCTGCTCGCTGCCCATCAGCAGGCTGATCCGTGGCACACACACATGTGTGTGTTTTTTGTGTGTTCACTATCTCTGTTGATTCTGACTTGATTTTTTTGTTTCTATTGACGTGATTGTTATTCGTTGCTTTTGTCACATCGTTTGTATCAACAAATGTAGTGGTGCGGGCAAAAAAATCCTATTTTCAAGTTTTCGGGTCGTCCTGTGCTGCACATAAATCGGATCCATTAATGTTTTTGCTATTATAACGGCCATTTTTTGCCTAACTGTTGCATTAATAAAATGGTCTATTCACTTACTTCTGAGTAATAAGCCTCGAACCTACGGGAAGAAACCCTATGTGGGAAAAACCCTTTCACTTTTTTCTGTTGTTTATTAGCAATAAGATAACTCATTTTCATCGTGTTACACCTTTGGGCTGCAGTATGCACTAAACAAGCCCAATCTGCGGCAAAAGCATTCAGTAAGCATCAGCATTTATTTTTAGCCATGTGTAATGAGCGCCTGTAGGCTGCGGTGTAGGTTTCTCGCTGAGCAGGCCGTCTTCCCACCCTCCTTCTTTTTCTTTTGCTTCCCACAAAAAAAAAAACAAAAAAAAAAAAAAAAAAAAAAAAAAGATATATTATATATATATATATATATATATATATATACGCCTAAATATGTCGGTCATAATTTCGACATCATAGCAGCTTCTCATGCCGAAAATGACAGTCCACTTTCTGAAGTGTATTTATATTATCATTTACAAACGCTGATGGTAAAGCTGTGCTTATCATAATACTGCATTCTGATCCTACATACGTACTTAAAAGTAATATGAGTTTTGTGAGATAAAATATCGAGCTGAGACCTGTGCGATTTGCCACTTTGCTGCAAGTTTACTATGAGACTATGTGAATAATATGAGATAAAATATCAATGTGAAACCTGTGTGATTTGAGACTGCTTCAAGTTTACTATGAGACTAAGTGAATAATATGAGATTTTATCAAAATAAGACCAGTGTGATTTGAAAATTTACTCTGCGAAAGATACAAGAGACGTTATCAAACTTAGTGAGAAAAAATTTGACGGATAATCATGGAAAATATGCAAATGAGCTTCTTTCAAATGTACGTGTGTTCTTTAGTAGTTTTGTTTACGTATCTACGTACTTAAGTAATTACGAAAATTTTACGTAGACAGTCCATGAATTAACACATTTCAAACGCACACTCACATTCACACACACCCTCACAATCACACAAATGAAAACACGCATAAACGCACACACATAACTCACTTAGTTACACGTTATTTTTCCGACACCTCATTCTAAGGAAGCCTGCTGCGCTGTGGCGCAGCAGGAAAATGAAAACGTTTTGTATGGAAGATAAATCAAGTAAGTTAATGCTGTAGCTGGCCCAACAGGTTTACGATGGTCTCTGGCCAATGTGTTGTATAGAAAGAAGAAGCCCCAATTTAGAAAGAATGAAAGAAATGGAGGCGTCGGGAATCGAAACCGGGCCCCCTGCTTCGAAGTCATGCATGATAACCACTACACCGCAGCCCCCGAGTCTCACAGGCCCTAGTTCTCATTTACAACAAATGTGCTTAAAAATAAATGCTTGATGCTTACTGAATGCTTTTGCCGCAGATTGGGCTTGTTTAGTGCATACTGCAGCCCAAAGGTTGTAAAACACGATGAAAATGAGTTTATACTTATTGCTAATAGAACAACAGAAAAAAGTGAAAGGGTTTTTCCCCACATAGGGTTTCTTCCCCGTAGGTTTCGAGGCTTATTACTCAGAAATGTAAGTGAATAGAATCCATTTTATTAATGCAACAGTTAGGCGAAAAATGGCCGTTATAATAGCCAAAAGCATTAATGGATCCGATTTATGTGCAGCACAGGACGACCCGAAAACTTGAAAATAGGATTTTTTTGCCCGCACCACTACATTTGTTGATACAAACGATGTGACAAAAGCAACGAATAACAATCACGTCAATAGAAACAAAAAAATCAAGTCAGAATCAACAGAGATAGTGAACACACAAAAACACACACATGTGTGTGTGCCACGGATCAGCCTGCTGATGGGCAGCGAGCAGCTGCGCTGGCCAGTGCATTCAAATATTAGTGCATTAGTACTAATAACTAGTATTTGAATGCAGCTGAGTTTTATTAAACGCAACATTAATATACTAATATTAGCGGACTAATAACTAATAATTAGTTATTAGTTTTTAGTAATTTTTTTATGAAACCGGGCCCTGGACTACGTTTAACAAAACTAGCCTAAGACCATCGTTACGAAATATCAGGTGATTTTTGCACACGCTAAAGATGTAAAACGAACGCAAGACTGGGTCTAGACCTAGTCTCGGCCCAAGTGTAGTGTCCTACACTGTTAACCTTGTTGCAAATTTCCCAACTTGGCCAACTCAATTTGGCCAACTTGGCAACTTAAGTTGGCCAATTCAACTTGGCCAACTTGGCCAACTTAAGTTGGCCAACTCAATTTGGCCAACTTGGCCAACTTAAGTTGGCCAAATCAACTTGACCAACTTGGCCAACTTAAGTTGGCCAACTCAACTTGGCCAACTTGACCAACTTAAGTTGGCCAACTCAACTTGGCCAACTTAAGTTGGCCAAATCAACTTGGCCAACTTGGCCAACTTGAACATCCGATACTTTGACTATTTGAAATGAAGTCAAGTTCTAATCCTCCAGTTAATTTTTCAAGTTAGTCAGTTAATGAAAATAAAAATTTAAAATGTAAACTTTGAGATTTGAACTTGACTTTATTTCAAATAGTGAAAGTATCGGATGTCCAAGTTGGCCAAGTTGGCCAAGTTGAGTTGGCCAACTTAAGTTGGCCAATTGGCCAAGTTGATTTTGGCCAACTTAAGTTGGCCAAGTTGGCCAACTGAATTTGGCCAAGTTAGCCATTTTTAAGTTGGCCAAGTTGGCCAACTGAAGTTGGCCAAGTTAGCAATTTTTAAGTTGGCCAAGTTCGCAAGGTCAGCTGGCCAACTTGATCATTTCTAATAGCACAAGACCAGGACGGTGTGCCCCCGGATGTGCCCTTAAAATTTTTTAAAATAATTTTCAATGTCTTTTCAGATTCATTTATTTCTCATCATTCAACATTTAGGAAGAACAGGTTACAATTCTTCGAAACAAAACTAACTAACTACGTATATACATCAACTGATTAAGTTGGCCAAATTTGGCCATGTAGGACACTACACTTGGGCCCTAGTCTCCGAAAACTGACGTTAAACGGTATTCTGAAAGGTAGTCTTAGGTCAGTCTTGAAAATTACACAAAATATTGTTTCGAATAGTTTCTCAAGTCATAAAAACTTGTTTCAAAGTGTTGGGGGTACTCCAACACCTTCAAGTTGTGTGAATAAGCATTATTTAGTATACCTAATAATGATAATTTTGCAATAAAAATTTTTGAAAAAAATTTTGTACAATATTGATTGATAAGACAAAAGCTAACACATCTAACACATCATCTAAAACATCTAACCCCGGATTGCACCAACAAAGAATAGCTCAAGAATAGGAATAGCTCGAGAATAGCTCAGGAATAAAATAAATTTTCATTGCACCAATATTTAAGCTCGAGAATAGTTATTCTCGAAGTTGGAGAATAGCTCAAGAATAGTTATAGAATAGCTCAGGAATAGCTGAAGAATAACGAACATTATTGCACTAACGAAAGTTAGAGAATAGCTTATTCTCCAGCTATTCTCATGTAATGTGTAAGTTATTCCTGATCTAGACCAGGAATAGCTGCAGAATAACCTAATAACTTTTGGAAAAACATACTAATTTCCATATTTTTAACATATTCATGTTTATTTAGCTCATATATTATTTATTTAGAGTAAAAATAACAAAACAAAAAAGTTTAAAAATGCTCGCATTCGGGTTTCGTTCGCCATCAGGTTACTGACTGGGCCCAAGTCGACGTAGATTCGGTGAGCGGACGAGAAACAAATCTGCTCACACAACGAATCTGTAGGCGGGGCTTATGTTGGCTTATGCTCGAGCTCAATTGGCTGTCTGCTAGGCTGTGATTGGATAACAATGATGCAGCCACATTTTTATTGGACAGCTGAAGAATAAGCTATTCTCCAGCTATTCTCGAGAATAGTTATTCTCGAGCTATTCTCTAATGGTGCAGGGGAAAAGTTGAGAATAAAACCTAGAGAATAACTATTCTGGAATAGCTCGAGAATAAGAATATCTCGAGAATAAGTTGGTGCAATCGGCCGTAAAGCTAACACACAAATTTTGATGAGCTGTTATTCGGTTCCATAAGCGGTTTTTTGCATTTTACAGACAAATAACTGGATCGTAAGCCATTTGTTTTGTTAACAATCTTGACAGTTCGTCCAAAATACGCTGTGAAATATCTCAAATTTTGTATTTTTTAAGTTTTTGCGATGTGTTTTATTTTTGAAAGAATATGACTTAATGAAGTTTAATTCTAATTTAGTCTAAACTCACTTGTAGGTGTCTCAACACATGCATGGCAACCATGGCAATAAATTCCTTCACCATTATTTTGAAAGTGACCTACTGTCTTCCAATATGTCCGCTAAGACATTCAGACTACAGTACAGAACCTACGAATGTCAAACCACTATAGATCATCACGTATTGTCACGTATTTTTGAGCGCATGGGGGTGATATACTTCAGCGCTCATAACCCTGGTTATATAACAGGTAGTAACATGAGCTTCGGTACAAAACTGCAATGCAAATAGCTTGAGTTATGTGCGTCGTAGAGACATCGCCAAACCATCATTCGACAGAGAAATGAATGGAGAACAAAACATATACCGATAAATCCATTTTGGATAAGGGGGCAAGTCGCGGTAACTAAGTTACCCGAAAGTTTCCTCGTGTGAATAGGGCTAAGGCTTAACGTTTAGCGATTAAAGCTGCAAGTACTCTTTTGCATTAGGTAAAATTATGTATGGCCTAATAGGCTGCATGCATTGACCTAGGATTTTGCCAAAAGTATAAACTGAAATTTATTTCAAAATAGGCCGACCTACTTTATTTAAAAAAAATCAACTGTTTTTTTTCTTAAATGCGTTCGCTCATTAACAAAAGTGCTTGTTTATATATAACGTCGTTATCGATGATCAAGTAATTGCATGCAGTGATAGCTAAACATACGGTATTCTAACCTTAGAACAATTACAATAATTACGTATTTTAAAGTTTACAATCAGGCGAGTTTTCAACTCTACATTTCACTCAATTACTTACGTTTGATCGAAAGTCAATCCAAATGGTTTGGAAGTCATCAATTTTCTTTTTTCTCTTTGTTTTTTTAACCACAATGGCGGACCTGGCGGACCAATGTAAAAGAACATGTGACACAAAAAAACGGTCACAAGTCAATGCCGACCCAGAGTTCATGGAATTCGCATGCACGAAGTTCAACTTCCACCTTGATTGCCTCGTGGAGCAATGCGGGGTTGACTCCGAAACTGCAAAGAAATCAAAGCGAGAATACAAGAAGCAAAACGTTAAATGTAGTGCTTTCACTCATGGCAGCTCCTTGCTTCTTATCATTTTGCTTATGGTAATTGTCGGAGCTGTGTAGGACCGTTTGGTGCGCCAAAACTGATACATAAGTTATTTAGTATTTCACAATCAGTTTTTTAGGTCTTTAAGTCTGCAAAAATATCAGTAAAAACGGCTATTCAGCGGTTGTTTCTTGACTTTACAACTATTTTTAACGCTTTGTACATAAATAAATGTAGATTCAGTAAAACAAATTTAAACTTGTCAAGTGGTTACAACGGGTAGCCGGGTAGGGTAATTGGACTCTCTATACTAAGCAGTAGTAAGGCGACTCATGCCGCGCTTACTATGGCCCAAGCGGCAACGGTAGGTATCAGCCATCGGGAGAGTCGTCCCTCGCCTAAAGCCTAACCTAACCGCCGGCGGGGCTTTCAGGTATGATAAGCTGAGTCTTCCGTGCGGGCCGGTGTAGCCGGACACCGACGGGAACTAGGGGCTTACCTACGGTACGGGGCTAGGCGCAGTAGGCGCAGACGGAACGCAAACCATAGCAATATATACAGCACCCAATAAGCGGGGCAGAAATAGTACTAGTCCACGGAGCACACTGAACGCAGGTACGTTGGCAGGGCCGCCTAGGCCGATACTGCCCAAGACTGACTCTGAACGCACGTTGAATTTGTCATAGTTTAATGAAAACACTGTGAAAATAACACGGGCCACTTAGGCGGTAACACAATTGGGGTAGGTGCCCAAAGAGCAAAAGATACGCACAACCGTACAGTTCAAAAGCTGTTGTGTTGATCTGCTGTGTTGATACTGTAGGGTGAGGTACATATTATACCTGAGCGATAGCGTAAATTTTTACTGTTTCCCATTCATTTCTCTATCGAATGATGGTTTGGCGATGTCTGTACGACGCACATAGCTCGAGCTATTTGCATTACAGTTTTGTACCGAAGCTCATGTTACCAACTGTTATATAACCAGGGTTATGAGCACACATGTGCAGCTGAGGAAGTATGCGGGGGGAGCCGTGGACCGGGGGGGGGTTTGCTCCTGAGCCACCAATTTTTGCTTCAGGAGCTACCTTCAAAATATTCTGGGAGGGGGGGGGGAGCGGACCCGTCTTGGGGGGAGCGAGGGTAGATGTCGCGTGTAAGCGTGCACGAGCACGAGATTTTACCCCCCCCACCCCTAGGCGCTATTTGCGCTATGCACGCAACGACAGGTACCCCCCCTCCCCCCCCCCTCGCATCAAACATCAAAGTGCTATAAGCGCTATTTTTTTCATTTTGTACTTTTTAGTACGTATAAGATGTCTCAATTAAAATTAAAAAGTTTAAAATTCTTTTAAACTTTTAGTTTGTGTTTTGATAGAGGATATTAAAAAATAGCGCTTATAGCAAAACGATAGCGCATCAAAGTGCTATAAGCGCTATTTTTTTCATAGGCTTAAAAAATAGCGCTTATAGCACCTGAGGGTGCTATTTGTGCTATTTAGGCGCTATTTTGTGCTATCGGCTATTTAATTAAAAACTTTTGTACTTTTTAGTACGTATAATATGTCTCAATTAAAATTAAAAAGTTTAAAATTCTTTTAAACTTTTAGTTTGTGTTTTGATAGAGGATATTGAAAAATAGCGCATATAGCAAAACGATAGCGCATCAAAGTGCTATAAGCGCTATTTTTTTCATAGGCTTGAAAAATAGCGCTTATAGCACCTGAGGCTGCTATTTGCGCTAATTAGGCGCTATTTTGTGCTATTGGCTAATTTATTGAGTAGGCGCCCACCCCCCCCCCTCCCCCCCGGTTGTTGGGTTTGTAGGGCTTTCCATCCCTCGCGCCTATTAGTCAAAATTGTAGGCAATTACCCAACATGACTTTCCATTCTTCGTCCTATTGGTTACGCAAAATGAACCTTTAGAATGGTAAAAAGATTCAGTAGGCGCCCACCCCCCCCACCCCCCCACCCCCCCGGGGTTTGGCATCCCTCGCTCCTATTAGTCAAAATTGTAGGCAATTACCCAACATAACTTTCCATTCTTCGCTCCTATTGGTTACACAAAATGAAACCCTAGAAGGGTAAAAAGATTCCTAAAGTATTCTCCAGCATATTATTATTCTACTAAAAACAGATCATCAAAGGAAAAAACCAAAAAACATATATAACTTACTTGTTAAGCAGGAAAAGAACCAGAAATAGTTTAAAGCAATAATGAGTTAATAATCATAATAATATAGAAATAATCAAGTCCAAGCAGCGTCCAAGCGCCTAAATAGCGCAAATAGCACCATCTGGTGCAATAAGCGCTATTTTTTAAGACTACGAAAAAAATAGCGCTTATAGCATTTTGATGCGCTATCGTTTTGCTATATGCGCTATTTTTTATATTGTCGACTAGAACACTAACAAAATTTTAAAAATAATTTTAAAACTATTCTAATTTATTGAGGGACCGTATACTCACTAAAAAGGACAAAAATTTTCAATAAATTAGCCAATAGCACAAAATAGCGCCTAAATAGCGCAAATAGCAGCCTCAGATGCTATAAGCGCTAGTTTTTAAACCTACGAAAAAAATAGCGCTTATAGCACTTTGATGCGCTATCGTTGTGCTATATGCGCTATTTTTTTGTATCGTCGACTAGAACACAAACAAAAATTTCAAAATAATTTTAAAATTTTTCTAATTTATTGAGGGACCGTATACTTACTAAAAAATGCAAAACTTTTCAATAAATTAGCCAATAGCACAAAATAGCGCCTAAATAGCGCAAATAGCACCCTCAGGTGCTATAAGCGCTATTTTTTAGGCCTACGAAAAAAATAGCGCTTATAGTACTGTCATGCGCTATCGTTGTGTTATATGCGCTATTTTTTTGTATCGTCGACTAGAACACAAACAAAAATTTAAAAATAATTTTAAAATTTTTCAAATTTATTGAGCGACCGTATACTTACTAAAAAATACAAAACTTTTCAATAAATTAGCCAATAGCAAAAAATGGCGCCTAAATAGCGCAAATAGCACCGTCAGATGCTATAAGCGCTATTTTTTAAGCCTATGAAAAAAATAGCGCTTATAGCACTTTGATGCGCTATCGTTGTGCTATATGCGCTATTTATGCAATATTTTTTTATATCGACGTCCAGAACACAAACAAAAGTTTTAAAATACTTTTAAATTTTTTTTTGTTTATTGAGGGATCGTATACGTGCTAAAAAGTACAAAACTTTTCAATAAGTTAGCCAATAGCACAAAATAGCGCCTAAATAGCGCAAATAGCACCCTCAGGTGCTATAAGCGCTATCCAACATCAGCATCACTATTTAAAGGGAAATTAACACAAACACCAATAGGCCAGCGTAGCTCAGTCGGTAGAGCGTTAAGCTAGTAATCTAGCAATGGGTGGTTCAAAACCCCCCTGGCCGTTTTTCTGTAGAAGTTTCATCCATATCCAAAAAAATAGCACATATAGCACCGTCAAATAGCGCATATAGCACTCAGCGCAAATAGCGTCAAATAGTCAATATGCTTATAGCGCAAATAGCGCATATAGCACTCCCAAAAAGCGCTATAGCGCAAATAGCGCATATAGCACCTTCGATAGCGCATATAGCGCAAATAGCGCATATAGCACCCCCAACAAGCGCTATAGCGCAAATAGCGCATATAGCACCTTCGATAGCGCATATAGCGCAAATAGCGCATATAGCACCCCCAAAAAGCGCTATAGCGCAAATAGCGCATATAGCACCTTCGATAGCGCATATAGCGCAAATAGCGCATATAGCACCCCCAAAAAGCGCTATAGCGCAAATAGCGCATATAGCACCTCCGATAGCGCATATAGCGCAAATAGCGCATATAGCACCCCCAAAAAGCGCTATAGCGCAAATAGCGCATATAGCACCTTCGATAGCGCATATAGCGCAAATAGCGCATATAGCACCCCCAAAAAGCGCTATAGCGCAAATAGCGCATATAGCACTCCCAAAAAGCGCTATAGCGCAAATAGCGCATATAGCACCTTCGAAAGCGCATATAGCGCAAATAGCGCATATAGCACCCCAACAAGCGCTATAGCGCAAATAGCGCATATAGCACCTTCGATAGCGCATATAGCGCAAATAGCGCATATAGCACCCCCAAAAAGCGCTATAGCGCAAATAGCGCATATAGCACCTTCGATAGCGCATATAGCGCAAATAGCGCATATAGCACCCCCAAAAAGCGCTATAGCGCAAATAGCGCATATAGCACCTTCGATAGCGCATATAGCGCAAATAGCGCATATAGCACCCCCAAAAAGCGCTATAGCGCAAATAGCGCATATAGCACCTTCGATAGCGCATATAGCGCAAATAGCGCATATAGCACCCCCAAAAAGCGCTATAGCGCAAATAGCGCATATAGCAATTTCCATAGCGCTTATAGCGCATATAGCGCATATAGCGCATAAAAAAAGCGCTATAGCACAAAAAGTGCTATTTCGATTTCGCTTACACGCGTTCGTTACCGGAGCGAGGTCGGGTTGGGGGGAGAATTCCCCCCCACGCCAATGTATGGTTATGAGCGCAGAAGTATATTACCCCCATGCCCATACGCTCGAAAATACGTGACAATTTGTGATGATCTATACTGGTTTGACATTTGTAGCTTCTGTATTGTAGTCTGAATGTCTTAGCGGTCATATTAACAAAGATGACGGATAAAATAAATAATCATAATTTAATAATAATTAAATTTATTGCAATAAATAAATAAATACTGCAATAAATAATTTATTATTGCGATACAATACATTGCAGTCTCTTTTATTTCGTGCTTCTAACATTCCTTCCCCTTTAAAGGTGGCACCCCTTCAACCGGCTCCTCTGCTTTGACCACATTGTATCGGGAATGTTTTTGTACCCGACCGCCGTCGTCCTTGCAAGTCACCGTGCTGTCATCGACTTCGAGCAGTTCCATGGGACCCAACCAGGGACTAGCCAGTTTTCCAGCCACACCCGTTCTTTTCCCCCGGTCGTAGACATACACCGAATCCCCTGGCTGGAATTTTTTTGGACGAGCTCTTTTGTTGTCGAAGTCCAACTTCTGCTTGTTCTGGGCTTGTCCAAGTCTTTTGCGAAAGCCTTCCAACAACGATTCATTGCGTTGGAAAACAAGATCGCGTGGTGCCATCCCGGTTGATGAATGAGGCATCAGCAAATATGCAGAAACTGCCTGTGTTAGGAATTCATCCCAACGCAAGGGATTTTCGTGTGCTTTCTTTGCCAAAATATTCACGAGCGTTCTGATCGACCTCTCTACCGCCCCATTGCCTTGTGGGTGGTTGGGAGTTACCAGAATATGGCGGATTTTTTAGAGTCACAAAATTCAGCCATCTTTGATGACGTAAAGCATCTACCGCGATCAGTGAGCAGGCGTTTTGGAAATCAAACCGCCATAAAGAACTTTTCCAAGCCATCCTTAACAGACGCGGTCGTCATGCTATCCAAGATATACGCTTGCATATATCTCAAAAAGAGGTCTAACACAACAAGAACATATCGTTTTCTAGTCAAACTTCGAGGCAGAACCGCAAAATCTGCAGCGATGGACCCAATGGACCTTCAGACCAAATTGGTTTTAACGTCGGGATTTCTCGTTGGCCCGCCGACCGTTGTTTGCACACGTTGCAGCTTTGAACTAATGCTTTGACAGAACTAGCTAGATTTGGCCAGTAATACTGTTTTTGAAGCAGCGAGACAATCGCTCTCCAGTTGTAATGGGCTCCTTCTACGCCAGCATGAACTTGATTTACTTCACGCTTTCGAAATCGTTGAGGAACATACAGACGTAGACCGTTTTCATCTGGTAGGTACCACAAAGAACCTATTTGCGTAAGCCCATGGCTTTCGTAACCATCTTGCGTCTCTTCTTCAGCCAACGCTATAACCAAATTGACTTCATTAAACTCATGCTTTGGAAGACATCGAAGTGATCTTACACGCGATAGTGCGTTTGCCAAGGCATTTTCTTTCCCAGGCTTGTACACAACAGACAAGTCAAAGGGTCTTAGTACTTCCATCCACCTGGCAATTTTTGGTGAAGGCGGCGACTCCATCCACAGATTCATTATCGGTTTAAGAGGTTTGTGGTCCGTATGAACGGTAATTTGATGTTTCGAAATGACTAGAATATGCTGAAACTGCTTTATCGCCCACACTATTGCCAAAGCCTCTTTTTCGATAGTGGCATAGTTCAGCTCCGCTTTCAAGGCGATCAACTCAGTCTTATCTTCAGTAGTCTGATAAAGAGCTGCGCCGAGCCCAGCACCACTAGCATCCGTTTTGACCAAAACCTTAGTTTCTGGATTGTCACTGACTTGAGCTAGCGCCGTAGCTGTCACCAATGCCATTTTTAAATTTTCAAATGCCTTTTCTTGAACTTTAGTCCAAACGAACTTAGCTGTTTTTTTAACAACGCATTCAGTGGCAAAGCCAGTTGTGCGTAGTTCCGAATAAACCTGCGACAATACCCCATTGCTCCTAGAAAAGTGCGCAATTCCTTCACGTTTGTTGGTCTTGGATAAGCTTGCAACTTTTCCACTCTCTTGGCAGAAGGCAGTATCACTCCAGCTTCCAGGTCAAATCCAAGAAACGTTGCCCGTTTCTGAGCAAAACTACACTTTGCCAGTTTCAAGCAAACGCGGAAATCTCTTAGCCTCTTCAGGACCTGCCGCAAATGTACCAAATGATCCGAAAAGGTTGCGCTGATAATTATCATATCATCGATGTACACTTTTGCGAAAGGCAATCCGGCTAGAACAGCTGAAGCAAACCGCTGAAATGTGGCCACTGCATTTGTGAGACCAAATGGCATTCCCACAAATTCATAATGACCATCTTCCGTTGAGAAGGCTGTCCTTTCAATGGAATCCGCATCCATCGGGATTTGCCAATAGCCAGACATGGCATCCAACGTCGTAAAGTAGCGTCCGTTTCTGCCTACTTGAACCAGATCATCCACTTTTGGAACTGGGAACGCATCCTTCACTGTAACAAAGTTCAGACGCCTGTAGTCAATACAAAATCGAATTGTATTGTCTGGCTTTTTAACCATTACTACAGGGCTGGACCACGGAGACAAGCTTTCTTTCTCGGATCACTCCTTCTTCCAACATTGTACGAACTTCCGCTTGTTCCACCTTTCTCGTTGCCGGATCTCGACGACGGACTTTCTGTTTAATTGGACCACCCGTAGTTTTGATGACATGGCTTACACCAACTGCCTTTGCGATGACATCCCCTCGTTTTTCTGCAAAAACATCAGAAAATTCAGCAAGAAGACGTTCCAACTTTGTCCTCTGCTCCACGGACAGGTGCGCCAGTTTATCTTCCGGTACACTGAATGACTTTGCACTCTCAGCTATAGCCAGAACTGCTACCGGACAATCTTCTGTTACGTCTGCTAATCTCGTGTTGTCTTTCAACGAGACTACATCCGAAACAGTACCCCAAACTTCACCTTTTGGCGAAACAGGACCTTTCCGTACTGACAACCGAATGCATCCTTTATTTACAGAGACCACATCGCTCAGTACAAGGCCCCTTTTCCCACTGGTCGGCTCAAAACACACAGATCGATCCGGACCTTTGACCAGTAGTGTCACCCGCCGACTGGACTTTGACTTCTTTCCCAGTCTACTCGCAGAGACAGCGCTCTCCGTCTCCGAACCCACTGTTAGTACAGTAGGACCACTGAGTTGATCAGGCTCAGCCGGGGCTTCATCCTTGTCGCTGACATGCCAAACAAATGCTCCGATACCGAGCTGCTCAGCTGTGGACAAAGACAAAAGTTTCTTTTTTGCCGCTCCTGGTTTGTCAACAACAGCAAAACTCGTCTTCACTTGAGGACCACTGCCTACAGAAACCAAACCTTCCACCACAGGAAACGTTTCAGATGGACCCCAAGCAGCCGAAGCCACCAAAGTTCCCTTGTCAGCAATTGCTGCTTTTTCAAGCAGAAACTCTTTAACTGCAGCGGGCATGCAGTTAACATCAGCCCCAGAATCAACAACCACAGACACGCCTCCTAACTGAAAACCACCAACTGTCAACGCTGCGCCTACGTCCGACAGCTGTGGACAAGACTTGACACCTACAGGTGAGTTTTCTTCGTGCGTCAGCACATTGGACACAGGAGTTCCAGCGACGTCTGCCTTTTCGATCACATCAGCTACATCACACTTGTTACCTATGCCAGCAACGGCAATTCGGCTAACCTTGGACCCAGACTTTTTCTTTTTAGGACAGAAACGGCTATAATGACCAACCTCACCACAGTTGTAACACTTGTTGGTACAATCTTGCTTTACAGGATACGGTGGCTTTTTGTCAAAAGCGTACTTTGCTTTCGGTAAATCTTTATCTTTGCTGCCCTTTGGTTGACTACTGAACTCGCGCGCTTGTCTTAGAACCTGGTCTTTTGAAACAGTTTGTTCCTGCACAGCGCACAAGTCATCTGCATCCCGCTCACGTGAGAATGTCGATAGCGTCTTTTCTCGCAGCGCAGGGTGAAGACCACGCAGCCAAACCGCTCTGGCCAAAAATTGATCGCCACCGACCTTGCGATACAGCTTGCGCCATCTTTGCAGATATGATTCAGCCGTTTCATCCCTTTTTTGATGCAACTCCAATAACTGTAAAGCAGCCGTAGTCGGAGTCACCATCGGTTGCACTAATGGTCGCAATTGATTCACAGCTTGCTCGAACGTCGTCTTCATCTTGGGAGCCAGCGATCGAAAACTGTCTCTAGCGTTCCCTTCAATGACTCTGTCCATGACATTTAGAGGCGACTGGCCACTCTTTGTAGCGTAATCACGGACTTGAGCCACCCAGTCCTCAAAATCCAACCCGTCTTTATCCTCCTGGCCGTGAAAATGCCGAGGAAGAGGCAAAGAAACAGTTACCTGCTGTTGGGGAAACTGTTCTCGGGCAGCGAGCATGATACAATTTGTTGCAGTATTTATTGCAATATTGCAATACTGCAATTTATTGCCATGTTTGCCATGTATGTGTTAAAACACCTACTACAAGTGAGTATAGACTAAATTAGAATTAAACTTCATCAAGTCATATTCTTTCAAAAATAAAACATATCGCAAAAACTTGAAAAAATGCAAAATTTGAGATATTTCACAGCGTATTTTGAAAAAACTGTCAAAATTGTTAACAAAACAAATAGCTTACGATCCAGTTATTTGTCTGTAAAATGCAAAAAACCGCTTATAAATAGCTTCTAATGGAACCGAGTAACAGCTCATCAAAATGTGCTGTAAATTTGAAACTGCCACGGCCACCTTAATTACTGAAAAATACATTAAATTTGAGGTTTACGTTATTTTCTATATAAATTGACTAGTAATTAAAAAGTGAGGGATATGCTTGTGGATTTCAGACATGGCATAAACCTCACCAACTTTCCGCTGCAACAGTTCATCGTAAGGTTCAGATTTTCTGAGATACATACGACCCCCCCCCGAAATCTGAGTAATCAATCAGAAATGTTTTCTCAATTGTTTTTTCCTGAAACCCGTAGTTTTGCCTACATAATCCTGAAAACTAAGGGTCGATTCTATTTCTGTACGGACAATGGGACAAACGGACAAACGGCTGAATGGATGTACGGACAAACTGAACGGCAGAACGGCTGTTTAATTTATACTTTCGTCCGTTGAGCCGTATGTCCGTCTGCCCTTCAGCCGTATGTTCGTTCGTCCGTAATAAACGGCACATTTTCACTATGTCCGTATGTCCGGCAAAGTAAAATTCAGTTCAACTCTGCCGAAATTCCAGGGCATACGGACAAATGGACATACGGCTCGAAAGTATGAATTGCACCTATGTCCGTATGCCCGTACATCCGTATGTCCGTACTCCGTATTCGTTTGCCCTAAAAAGTATGAATTGAAAAAACGGACAAAACTCGCTTTGTCCGTGTGCCCTATGTCCGCTTGTCCGTATGCCCTACTGAAGTATGAATCGACCCTAAGCCTAGACGATGCTTTACCTCTTTCAGGCCTGGAGTTCCACTTGGAACCAGCGTTATAAACCCCAATCGGGTTCTATAAAACTTGCCTAGTTTATTCTAAACAACTAATCCTCAAATTTTTTCACCAATCGTAGATATTTGTATTTAGCGGCCAAATGTTAGTCCTACTGCCACAAAACGAAACCTATGTTTAGTTATGCAATGTGCTGATTTGAGATTTGACTGCTTTCATCCGAAAATTAGTATTTTCTTTATTTCCACTTTTTGAAATTCGGTTGCTACTCCGGCAGTCAGATGGTTTAGGATGTGTTAGCTTTTGTCTTATTAAACATAATTGTACAAAATTTTTTCAAAAATTTTTGTTGCAAAATTATTAATACTATACTAAATAATGCTTATTTACACAGCTTGAAGGTGTTGGAGTGCCCCCAACAGTTTGAAACAAGTTTTTATGACTGTAGAAACTATTAGAAACAATATTTTAGTGTAAGTTTCAAGACTGAACTAAGACTACCATTTAGAATACCGTTTAACGTCAGTCTTTGGAGACTTGGTCTAGACCCAGTCTTGAGTTTCGGGATCAGTACTCCATATAAAGCACAAGAACACAACCTACTCCAAAAACTAAGACAATTCCCTGACATTAAAGTCGACACCGTCGACGGGCATCAATGCAAGGAAAAATAATTTATTCTACTAAGTCTAGTAAGAGCGGAAATAGAGAAAACAAAGGGATTTCTACGAGATGTTTGACGGCTGAACTTTGCGCTGACTCGTGACAAACGAGCCCAAATAATCATTTGCGACCTGCACAAATTGTGTCGCAACACAAACGCTAATATTTACCGCAAGTTACGCAACTGATACTCCAAAAATGAATTCATATCAGAGGGTAATATGTTAAGCTGCAAACTACGGGGCTTTTGGAATTTAGGCCGTGGAGGCGAGGGCCGAGGGACAGAAAAGACCGTGCGCCCGAGCCCAAGTGGAATGCAGAATAACGTTTGCCGACCGGGGCAAACTGCTCAGAATTGCTCAGAATCAGGCCCTACCTAGGTCCGAGTCACTCACGGAATCACACACTACAACTACAAGGCTTTCCAACCCTACGAGGGTCCAAAAAGCACGCGAACATATATTAAAATTTAGACATTTTATTGGTGAAAAACAATAGTTTTATTTCAAAATTATAGCAGGCAAGTTTATAACAATGAGAAAACAAATAAAATCTAACTTAAAACATGCACCTAACTCAGTGGACCTAGCCATAGTCCTCAATGACGCGTTTACCTAACTACCTAGCCCCTGTTCCAGCGTGAACGCGCCTCCCCCCGCTTCGTTGAAATTCGATGACAGTGTGGAACCAGACCGCATATGAGTAGAATTCAAATTTTGGTTTTGCGTCAAATCAGACTCAAGATAAATTCCCTGTTCAAATTTAATGCGGAATTCATAAATATAATTTAAATATTAAAATTAATAAACAAATTTGGACGCTACAATTTGAATATGAAGATAAATTTCGGAATGTTGAAATATATTCCTGACACGTCATCGTTTTCGACGCTCGCAAGCTAGCACAGATAGGCAAAAAGTATCTGGCAGACTTTCTACTATTTTGGGAGTGCACAACCGCAGCGCAGAGCGCTATTCTATTCACAAATATTGCTATTTTTGGAACTGATAAAAAGCGTAATTTTGTAAATTCTTAAATGTGAAGATACGAAACCAACGATATATTTTCGATATAATTTTGACATTTTGGATGCTGAAAAACCCGCCTCAGGTAAGGTGTAGCCCTAATAGTATAACAGGTACCCCTCTGTGCGGGCACGACGTCCCGGCGTGCCTAGCGCACTTTCATTGGGTGTCCCCTAGTTGGGGCGCGTTTTCCCGCTCTCGTAGCGTTCAAATTTTAAATTTTAAAATACATGAACACAAACAGTCAATAAAAGTTCTTTCCTGAAAATACAAAAAGAAAACAACATAACAAGTACGCACACAAGTACACAAAGCAAGATGGCAACTGCCAATATCCCTTTAAAACCAATTGGAAAGTTCATCAGCTCTAATTTTGGTTCACTAAAAAGCAGGTCAAGCAAGTTTTGGTTCGTACGATCAATTTCAAAAACCTAGAATTTTCACCGTATCGTATCGCTCAAAACCTTTTCGAAACTTCTCTCAAAAACCAATTTAAATTTTTCACCGTGCCCCCCAACTCTAGAGGTTCCACCAGATTGAACTCTGGATCAGCTAGCCTGCAGGCCGCTGACCTGACCAGTACCCAGAAAACTCTAAGCTCGTCTGTAACCTACACACATACCCTACCTAAGGAAACGGTACGTACATACCTAGTTAAATTTCGGTTAACACACTCCCTACATACATACTCCTGTTAGTAGACAATTTGGCGCCCTCTGATTGTCACACTCTCTGTCTTTAGCTACTCTTTGGATCTGGATCGCAGCTGCCGATTGCGATCGAGTTGAAAATTTGCACAATAAAAGAAAGAAAATAAATGCAGAATATATATATAATCATATATAAATGAAATTTTTTCGATCTTAAAATTTTGGCTCGCAGCACTTTTTGTAGTCGCACAAACAGCTGATTTTTGAAAAAAAATCCAAAATAGAAATGAAAAATTGAAGGTCAATCACGTTTAGATTTTTGAAGGATCTTTTTATTAATACAAAGATTGTCAAAATCGGTTGAAGTTTCGCTGAGCTAGGTCAAAAACAAAATTAGTGTAAATAGGAAATTCGAGACATGGTCATAAAATTTGACATATTTACATTAAAGTGCTGAACTGTAATGTAAATAGGTTCTTTTGATGTCTCTTTGATGTGCAATTAAAGTGGTGGTGCCACTTATTGCATGAGCCAAGCGCCAAACATGAGTCTTTTTGCTGAGCGCGGGTGATGGTTTCCTATGTAAATATTATGCTTTGTTAGTTTGCAACGGCCCTAATCTGAAGCATGAAAGGCAAATACCTCGGCATACTTGTCTATTAGTGTCCACATCTGTGATTTTATTTCTCTGATTCCAAATGATGTAAAAAACTAATTTGCGTAGCTGTTCTGCTTGTTCGGCAGGCAACAAATTCAAAGCAACCACCGTATCAGCATCCGAGCTCACATCTGCAGGATCTGCAGAATTCTTCTACTGTAGCAGCCAAAGCAGAACACACGTTGCATTATTTTTTGCTCAGTGCCTTTCGAATAGTGCATCTATGGGTCAATTCATACTTCAATAGGGCATACAGACAAACGAACATAGGGCACACGGACAAGGCACGTTTCGTCCGTTTTTTTCAATTCATACTTTTAGGGCAAACGTACATTGTGACGTACGGACATACGGATGTACGGACATACGGACAAAGGTGCGATTCCTACTCTTGAGCCGTATGTCCGTTGGTCCGTACGCCCTACAACTTCCGGCAGAGTTGAACTGTATTTAACTTTGCCGGACATACGGACAAAGTAAAAGTATGCCGTTTAGCACAAATGAACGGACATACGGCTGAAGGGCAAACGGGCATACGGCTGAACAGACAAAAGTATGAATCAAACGGCCGTTCTGCCGTTCATTTTGTCTGTATGTCCGTTCGTCCGTTTGCCCGTATGTACCAATGTCCGTGTAGAAGTATGAATCGAGCCTAAGGCTACACCATATTCCATCCTTGTAAACTAAGCTACTTTCTTGCCTTTACGAATTATCACATCTTGCAAAGTCAGGTTGGCTAACAGTACTGGCACATGGACTTTGGCTAATAAAAGGACAACTGCACAATAACCGTGTCAGTCAGTGGACGTGAGCACGACCTCCACAGTGATAGCAGACAGTTTGGCCAGGCGTAAGCGGCCGAGACCCATAACGATGTGCATCATGTTGTAAATGTAAATTTAGAAAAAGTTTGGGTAACTAAGTACACAATACGTGCTCTTGATACCCAGGCTCTTTCGCACCTTTCTGTGTATTGCGTAGCCTGCATCGTCAGTGTATCTCATCATGTCTTCGTTTGTGTATCACAAGAACATGCAAATTAGTTTGGATTTGTCATAGTGTGTGCAGTGCGTAAAATCAAGCACGGTATGTTTTTATTGTTTGCATGTCTGTGTGTGCATCTGTCTGGATAGAACAGTGATATGAACGGCTTCTGTCTGTTATCGGTTTGGACTTCGTCTGTGTACTTAGTCTATACAGCTGATAATTAAAATCTCAGAGAAAAACTTCATTCAAAAATTTAGCAATAATCTCATTTGAAAACATTCACTCATTTCATATTATTATGTCTAATTTCACTGCTTGAGTTGTAACTTGCGGTAAAATTTATAATACATACATTTAATCAGACCAAAATATTTTTCGAGGGTATGGTGCAAAGTAAATTTATTATGCATCAGTACACTACTTAAATTCATAGGTTCTTTAAATTTTATCACGCTAACACTTGCTGTCTGTCTGTTCAACTGACAAAGGATCATTCCGTGATTTGTTTTATCAAAACTACATCGGAACATTTTCAAATTTACACTTTTTTGATACTGAAAGAATGTCTGAAAAACAGTACAAACTGGATTTGCAAACTGGCACTGGACTACACCAAAACAAAACGAAGAATCTGGACGATTGTATCACTTTAAGATCGAGCTAATTGGTTACTGTAAACAAGATGTCAAAGTCTTAGCACATGCTTGCGAAGAATTCAGAAGAATTTTTGTTGAATATACAAATATCGATCCTTTTCTAAATGCTGTTACTATAGCTTCAGCTTGTAACTTAGTGTTCAGAACGAAATACATGCAGAATCAATTTATTTCAATAATATAATCCGACGGACTTCTTAACAGAAAAGCAATCTCACATAAAGCTGCTGGCTGGTTTTCTTAGATTTCTTTTGTAACAGAGCAAAAATTACTCATGCGCGAAATTGTAAAGAAGCAAAAATTGGAAACATTCACGTTGATGGTATTGTGACAATTTAAACAAAAAACCCACTTGCATTAAATTTCAAGGACGTCTATGGACGAATACAGGTCCTATTCTTTGCCTACAGATAAAAATGGATTTTCAAATATGAGCATGAAGACCCTGCACAAAAAAACACAACAACGTGTTACTGAATTGAAACAACTCAATTACAAGGTCATCGAAAAGTGGGAATGTGATTGGGATGCGGAGGTCGCGGACAATATAGCGCCGCAACAATTTATTGTTGATATAAATTTGAATCAAAATTTCCAGCAGACAAAAGGTGCCTTTTTTGGTGGTAATGTGTCCTACTTATCTGTACTACAAGATAAAAGACGGAAAAAATACGTCATTTAGATGTCACCAGTGAGTATCTTTGGGTTAACGAAACGTGTGTGTATCCCGTAGGAAGTTATACGTAACCAGTTACACTAGATTACAAGCATTTATATATTTATATATATTTATATATATACAAGCATATATATATATATATATATATATATATATATATATATATATAATATATATATATATATATATATATATATATATATATATATATATATATATATATATATATATATATATATATATATATATATATATATATATATATATATATATATATATATATATATATATATATATTGTTGTTGTTGTTTTGATGAAGACAAAAATATTGGAAAATTTACGAACGTCAAGAAATCTAAATCTGGGGAAATTTTTGGTTGCAGTGTCGTCGACTACGTTATTATTGAAAAAGCACGTTTACCACTTTTTGGAAAATTTAAAATTTCAGACGAATTTATGTCACTGGTTTATGCAAAAAATGAATCGAAATTTTCTTCACACATCCCTATTGTTTTTTCTATTTCGAGCAGTAGTGTGGCAAACTCAGAAAACTGTAACGGCTCAGACAAGAATAACTGTTTATACATACCACAGTGGAAACCTAAAGACAACTCGATTTTAGAGTTCATGGCAAAGAATCCTAATATCATTTTTGGTATCCTAAATGATGCAAAATTCGAAGATCGAACAGATATTGGAAATTGTGTCAAAAATAACTACCGAGCCTTTTCATAACGCGTCAGCTACTAGCATTGTTCGAATTCGTGTTCAACGTGCATCAACATCCTCATGGTGGAACAGTGAATGTTCCGTAGCTAAGAAAAATTATTATTATGCTCTTAAGAAATATAGCAAATTCAAGTCTCCATGCACACGCTCCATTCGAACGTTAAAATTACGTATTCTTAGACGCACTATTCGCAAAACCAAGAGACATTATTTTTTTGAACCAATGCGTAAAATTCGAAAAAGGCGCCAAAGATAATCCAGAAGATTTTTGGCGTAAGTTAAAAAGTTTTTCACCGTTACCAATACAACCGGACCCTATAAAATTTTGCGCACATTACGAACAACTCTATACTTTCTCTACCCGAGCACAAAATGCGAACTTTGATGCATTTGTCCAAATTTTTTTTAAGTGAATCTAATAGTGTCTGCAGCATTCTTGACGCTCCTCTAGATGCCACATAATTAAATGTAGCCATTCAAAAACTACAAAATAATAAAAGCCCTAGAATTGACAGAATCTTCAATGAACAAATAAAATTATGTTCAGATGTTTTGGGACCTTTATTACTAGAACTTTTTCGCGCCATTTTACGAACATCTGACTATCCAAATTTCTGGTCTACTTCTATTGTTGTATCGATTCACAAACAAGGTGACAAACTAAATCCAGCAAATTGTCGCGGTATCTCGACACTTAGTAACTTATCAAAATTATTCGATACCATTTTTGTCAAGCGGTTCGAATCCTGGCTTATTAACACAAACAGAATTAGTCCTCTTCAGTTTGCCTACAAACCTGGCTATGTAACCACGGGTAACTTATTTGTATTGCACAGATTGGTAGCTACATGTTTTTCTAATAAGCAAAAATTGTACTGCGCTTTTATAGATTTTTCCAAAGCCTTTGACAAGATAAACAGAAGTTTTCTATTTTATAAGTTAGCACAAAAAGGAATTTCTCAAAACTTTCTCAAACTTTTGATTAGTATGTTTTCCGAATCAAAAATGTGTGTAAGGGGTGATGAAAATTACTTTTTTTAAATCTAATTCTGGAGTCCAGCAAGGTCCGTACTCTCACCTGCGCTTTTCAGCGTATACATCAGTGATTTAAATAACTTTTTCATTGCTAATATTGCTTCACCAGTTTTTTTGCACAATATGCCAATTTATTTACTATTATATGCCGACGATCTAATTTGGTTTATGTCGCACCAAAACATGCAACACTCGTTACTGATTTTGGAACAATATTGCCAGAATTGGGAACTTCAAGTCAATACTGATAAACCCAAATAATTATGTTTTCGACCTGAATAATTATGTTAGTTTTGAAAAAACTTTTATTTTCAACTAATCGAATCTTGAATGTGTCAATCAGTATAAATATTTGTATTTTCTGGTCAGTCAAACTGGTGTAAGCCTTGCAGCAACTGTCGAAAATTGGGTTACTCTTGGGCGAAGTCCAGCGTGTTTCTTGCATTACCTCTGTAATAAATTTTTCCTTTTGAAAATTAAGACCATTTTTCAACTATTTGATTCGTTAGTGACTTCAGTTTTGCATTATGGATGTGAAGTTTGGAAATTTTTTACATGGAATAGCAATAATTTTTCCATTTTGTACAATAATTCTGACTTCATAGAAAAACTGCATTTAAATTTACTCTAAAAATTGCTACGAGTAAGATCTTCTACTCCTACAGTAGAAGTGTATGCCGAGACTGGTCGCTTTCCACTGATAATAAAAAGACATTTAGCTATGTTGAAGTATTGGTGCAAGATTTTGGCGGAACCAGAAAACTCAGTTATAAAGCAATCTTATTATGCACTGTGTTGTCTTTCTATGTCAAAGATAGGGATAAAAGGTTAATAACTCATTATTTATTCATAGTCTGCTTGCAAAAACATTAAAAAAGGTTTGCAAATACTTTGGAGGAAATTTTGGCAAACTTTCAGCGAAATTAATTGAGAAACTTTTAAGCAATTGAGAAAAGTTTATCTCAAAAGTTTCTCAAGCAATTTCGCTGAAAGTTTGTCAAAATATCCCCAAAAGTATTTGCAAACCATTTTTAATGTTTTTGCAAGCGGACTATGAATAAATAATGAGTTATTAACCTTTTATCCCTGTCTTAATGCTAATCAACGCATCAGCGATTATATACTAAAGTGTGTTTCGCAGAGAATCTAAGAGCTGATTTGCCAGCCACATGTTGCACAAAACGGCAACATGTGGCCTGAAAATAACAAGCGCATCTGCCTGCGCTATAACATGCATAAACGAGAGTGTCTCACTCTTCTTCTAAATAGAGTGAGACGCTATTATGTACTCTTGGCAGCAGGGACACGCATTTTTTAATCAAATTACAGTAAACCGTGCCTCATAATCGCTGTCAAATTGGAGAGATTGACTTTTCAGCTGGCACTGATTCTAGGATGCGCTCAAAACGATTGTTGGCGCCCTGATGCTCCAACCTGTGTCGACAAACAAAGCAGACTTTATGATTGCACTAAATCAACTACGGCCGATGGCGAAACTTGTCTCAAGTGGTCAGACTGAGTACCACCAAAAAAAACCCAGAAAAACTACTGCCGTATTGTAAAAACAACGGTGCCATCATGTTTGGTGGACAAAGCAGGAATCCTGAAGCCATGCTTCGAACCATGCCAAAGTAAATTTTATTCACCAGTTTAACACCGTTTTACATGTTTCAAACAAAATCTAAGGATAGCATCCTACTTTTGGGTGAAGCTGCGCGTCAGCTCAACCACAGTACCGACCAAAATTACTTTCTGCAGACTGCGGAATCAAAGTGGACCGTAGTCATTTGATTTCAACGTCAATGTATGTATAACATTATATTTTGACTCTGCAATAAGTGATTCTGACTCCGCTTTGATTCCGGAGTCTGTAGAAAATATTGTTTGTCAGTCAGTACTGTGCCTATCACAGAGCCCTACGTGGAAACTTTTTGTCCACAAAAGACGCAGCCACAACTCCTCCATTCACGACAATCTAAAAAACTTTTAGATTGCCACAGCGTGGAAGCTGGCAGAAAACTATCCTCATTTTGTGGGAATGGTGTCGCTGCCAACAAGTCCTCATGAGCTCATGAGTCGGAGCGTTCACAAGACAACAAAGACGGTCTAACTGACCCCCGTGGGCCCGCGGAAAAGTCTTGCCGTGCGATTTTTGTACGAAGTCGCCAATCTTGTGATATAAGTCCCGCCCTGAGGCATCGCGTCAAACGACGTAAAATTCGCCGTGCTAGACAATTGGCAAGCCCGTTTAGTATTGCGCTCTTAATTGTTCTACTTTTCGCACAGTGTCAGAGCAAGTCGGTGGTGTCGAAATCTTCGCCAATGATTTGCAGTGTTCAAGGTGAACGAGCACTCTGGAAACTACCAGAAGTCACGCCATGTACTCTCCAGTCGACCATGAATGGTCCAATTGAAATTGAACACACACGGCTGCAGTTGTATAGGCGCAATCACCTACAGTATACAAGTCGAGCGTGGAAATGCGTCGTAGTGAAACAAACTGTGAAAACCTTTACCTTCTTTTTCAATGACGAGCACTTAAAGAAGCAGGAAACTGTGAATACTCCAGTTAGCTCTGCTGAGTGCCATCGCATGATCAAGTTCAAACAGTGCGAGCATGGGGCCCTCGCTACAGAAGGCGATCTGCACCGAACACAAAATAAATTGAACTGGTATTTCTCTGGTGGCGGAATTGTAAAAGTGTAATATCTCTGTGTACTTTGATTTGTTTTGGCTAAAAGTTTTTAAATTTGGTATTCCAAAATTGAGCATTTGCAGTTGTTCTCAAGTTGTTGTTTTGTTCTCATTGAATAATTTTACTAATGAACAACATTATTGTATTGTGTTCACGGCGCCTGTCTGCCGCCCATACCGGTTTAAAAAACCTACAATCAAAACGGTAAAGAGACAGCTCTGTTTTTGGATTCTTCAGGTTCACGCGTGGTCCTTTGGTCCTTGGGTAGCACACTTTGGGCGATTCTGTTCTAAACCGAGTTTGGCGTCGATTATTGTAAGTCAACTTGTCATAACTGAAGTCGTGTGAAGTCGTGGTGAAAGTCGTTTACTTATATTAAATCAAATAATTAGTTAGAACTTGCGTCTGTCGCTTACTTGCTGAAATACTTAGGTAAAGTAGAGTTTGACATTTTGGCGCTGCGAGTAGGGTTAAGTAAAGCGAGAAACGACAGCACGTAATAGTTACTGCCCTCTTTTGCTAGTAGTATAGAATTCTTCAGTAGTAGTTTGGGATCCCATGTGCTCAGTGCCATACGGACAGAAATTCAAATTCAAGTTCCTGGAGTGAAGAAGAAGTCATGGAGTGGTGCACTGCACGTCTTGTCCGTATCAATAAAGAATACAGTGGGCTCGGTGAGTCCATCGTTTTCCAAAATGAGTGCGCGTTTGTAACTTTCGCTGATACTTTCTTTGGCAGCGCACATCGAGTAGACGGGATACGTCGTCTGTCGTGTGCACAGCACGGAGTATGCTGATTGATTGAGAACACCCGTGATGTCTTCAAGCGTCGGAATGTCCTGCTTTAGCTGTAGATAAAAGTGGTGGAGGTTGTGTAGGACACAGATAACAGCTGGTTTTGTTGTGCCCAAGACGGATGCTGGGGTTGGATATTCCATTGCCAGTGGAGGAAGTTTAGGGAGTCGTATCCTGGCCGCGGATACAACAGCGTACATGAGCGTAACCATGGCGTGGAAATCCAAGAAGGCGTTGTTGATTTGGCATTGGTTAGCTCTCAACTCATCCTTCACGCCTTCGTCAATTGGTAGATCATGGATGATGTTCATTGTGTTTTCTTGAGCCTGCTCAAATTTCCTTTGGATCTGATCGAACCGACTTTTGGGAATCGTCATCTAAAACATAAGAATATTTTAACTGTTATTGTTGATCACTTGCCAAATTGTTTAAAAGCATTTTCCACTTACCGACTTATCAGGCTTTACGACTTAACGACTTGAACGTGCTACTAATATGTAATTGTAAATCCTATACTTTTATATACACGACTTTTATTGAAATTTAGTTATCATATATAAACTTCTTTTGTTCAGACGTGTCTTCGATTTGTAAGCGTAAAGTTATATGCATCTTTCTCAGAATTAATCGATATCAGAATCAGCTTCTGATTCTAAACCAAAATCTGAATGACTTATAGGACTGTTGTCAAATTTTGGACGGTTCAACACCTTCAGCCTCTGTATGGAGATCCACTGGGGTCGAAAGTTACGTACATGAAAACCTGGGGCTTGTTCTACGTAAGCAGTTTGACTTGTTAGCTTAGTTACTTGTACTGCTCCATACCACTAGTTGCTTAGTTTTGAAGCCAATCCCTTTTTTACTTGCGGTTTGCTAATCATAACTAAGTCCCGAATTTTGATGTTAGTGTGTTGCGACTTATCATGGTGTTGTTTTTGACGACTTTGGGCAGCGTGTATTGCTTGACGTGCTCGTTCGTAAGCTTGTTTTAGAGTAATTGTTAACCAGACTACGTAATCTACTTCATCTAGGTATCGTGTATTCTGTGGAACGAGGTCAACTTCTCTAGGTAGAGAAGCGTCTCGTCCGTATAAAAGATAAAAAGGTGTAAATCTAGAAGAACTTTGGACAGACGTGCGGTATGCTATTAGGGCTAACGGTAGGCACTGGTCCCACAAACGCTGCTGTGGGTCCGTGTACATTGATATAATTGTCGCCAGTGTCTCATTAAATCGCTCGACTAAGCCATTAGTTTGTGGATGGTAGCCAGTGGTAAAGACTTTTTCAGTACTGAGTAGCGTGCAAACTTCTTTCAGCAAGCTGCTCATGAAGTTGGAACCGCAATCACTAAGCAAGCGTTTTGGTGCTCCATGACGACTTACGATTTCATCTACAAATACATGAGCAACCGTTTTGGCCTTCACGTCCGCCAACGCGAACGCTTCCGGACATTTCGTGAGGTAGTCCATAAAGACAATGATATACTTGTTTCCCAAGTATGTTTGAGGTAGCGGTCGTAATATGTCCACGGCAACCAAATCAAATGGTCCTTCAGCTGGTATAGGGTTCAGAGGAGGCTGCTGTTGCTTTGACGCTTTCTTTCTTGCTGCGCAAGCGAGGCATTCTGCACAATATGACTTCACATCTTCTTTCATCCGGGGCCAAAAAAATGACGCTTTATCTTAGCAAGGGTTTTGTCATATCCGAGATGACCACCCACTGGTTCATCGTGAAACATTTTCATAACGTCCTTTCGCAACGTCTTGGGGACTATAATTTGAAGCAGGTCACTTCCAGTTAATGGGCACTTAGGTGCTTTATAGAGGATATTATTTTGCAACTTGCACTGTGAAGCACTTCGTTTAACACAGGTTGCGACTTTTTCATCAGTTGGTAACTTGTCGGATTTTAAGTAGGTTACCATTTGTTTAATTTCAGGGTCATTCTACTGTTCTTCTCGTAACTGCAGTAGCACTGGTCTCTTCACGTCGATTAAGTGTACTTCATGAATCCGTGATAGTGCATCTGCATTGCCATGACATTTTCCGGGCCTATGCTCAACGCTCATATGATTGGCATGCTCTTGTAATTGTAGTGCCCACCTGGCTAGTCTTCAGGATGGTTCTTTTGTTTCTAGGAGCCACTTCAGTGCAGAGTGGTCTGTGACGACTGTAAAATCTGATGCAAATAAATAGACTCGAAATTTACGCACTGCCCAGAACCCACTGCCCCACTTCCTTCTTAGTAATCGAATAGTTTTTCTCCGACTTTGTGAGACTTCGACTGATATAGGCAATAAGGTGTTCAGTGTCATTTTGAAATTGATGCAGGGCGCCACCAAGACCAGCATCGCATGCGTTAGAAATTGGTGCAGTTTGGATTTTTGGACCTCCGCGAGACCTGAACCGCTTAGATTGAGTTTCTCCAAGGGTTATCGTAATGGTTTAGATGTTGATAGATTGCAGACGTGGTATTGCGGGGTCTAAACCAGTGTGGTGCAGGGTATGTCTGCACTTCCAATAGTCATGCCGGCGTACAAAAGTATAGGAATTGCAGTCAAATTAATCAGGCACAATGGTACTTTTGCATTTTGTAGGTGAGTAAGGACGCCTTTAGCAACTACACCTTCATGCTTAATTTCTTTTGGTTCTATTAATATATCTTGTCCTACATTATGCTCAGTTTTATTTTCTTGTTGAATATTTCCTGGTACTGTGACGCATGAACGTGGAGGAATTTCTGTGTTGTGTGCTAAGTGAACAGTGATGGGTATGACTTCCCGTAGTTTTGAGTTTTCTAGTTTCAGCACTGCTTTGCCTAGTTGAATCGTATTTTGTTTGTGATTAATCTGCTTTGCTCCACACTTAGATAGGAAATCTATTCCTAAGATGCATGCGTAAGGATTGTCCTGATTGATGTGTGTCGGGTGTTTGAAAAGCACTTCACCTATTTTGAATTTTAGTAAGGACGTACCAGTGATAGACAATTTGTGACCTGTTACAGATGTTGCAGTTACCGCCTTCCTAAGAATTTTATTGTCTGGTTTTAGAACTCTGGGGTGCACTAGTGTTATTAGAGATCCTGTGTCTACTAATGTGCGGACTTTTTGGCCGTTTACGGTAATCTTAATTATCAATGGTTGACTTTCAGTTTTCTGAATTCCAGCGACTGTCGTCCTTTCAGATGGTGGGTTGTATAGGAGGTTGTACAGGCTACACATAGGAGACGGTGGCCATGGCTTGAGAAAAGGATTTAGACGTTTCAACGCCTTTTCTTTTCGATTGCTAGTCTCGTTGCTATTATGTGGAATATCGGCACTCGTCGGGTTTTGCCTTAAATCCACGTGATCGTCAGCTGCTACTTGTTCCGGTCCTAAATCATAGTCTTAAGATGAGAGATTGTTAAGGCTATACCGTTCACGAATTAACTTTTGGGCTCTGTCGTGTAAACGAGATATCGCTGTCGGGATGTTGGTTATAGCTTGCGCGGGGAGTCTGTGGCAACAGTGCAAGACTATACACGAAAAAGTGACATACACATAAACTAAAAATGTCCAAAGCTGATAAATGTCAATTCGCAGACCGGATAAGAATCCGAAGAAACCTCGTTCTAACACTCTAGTTGCTATGTTATCCGCCACTACAGTTGGACTTTCCTCAATATTGGCACCTAATTCACTCAGTACGCGCTGCTGTATACGCAATCCACCCATGATGTCATTCAAAGAAACATGCGTCTGGAGTTCCGACCAGTTGTACATTATCACTTGATGAAATATTGTTTGTGTATAGTTACCGAATTCCATGATCCAGTCGTAGCTAAGTGCTGTCAGTTTCCATGTGTGCAGGGCTTCGGTGTCACCATGATATAAAAAGAATTTACCTGCCATCTCAAGTTTGACTTCCAGAGAGGCGGTGCAAACGACTGGATTACCAGAATAAACAATTATGTTTGTTATTGGGTCAAGGAAACCATCGTAAGTTGCATTTAATACGCGGAATCGCACAGCTACTTCTTTTGTACATTTTCCTACGTTTGTCAAACTCTACTTTACCTAAGTGTTTTAGCAAGTAAACGACAGACGCAAGTTCTAACTAATTATTATTATTAACTAACTAGTGCATCTGCATTGCCATGACATTTTGGCTAAGTCAAGCTATATTGAAGGGGTTGAGCCTATTTCATATTTTCTTAACTCTTAATTCTGTTGGTAGAAACAAAGCTCCATGGTATGCACCGAAATAAATAGTAAAAACGTGTGGTAGCATATGTACATCGTATGAAACAAAATCAATGAATGCAATCAGTAGAATTCCTTTGCAGTTTGCAAACAAACCGCCGTGGCGCAACGGTTCTTTACGGAAACTAGTGAGGTTAGTCACCGGTTTAATTTGCTGTTAAAATTGCCAACGATGTGCGTAGAAATTAAAACTAACGGCGAGCTGCTTTCATCTAAGGTGGTATTTGCTTTTTCGAAGTTTTCGTCATTCTTATGTAAACTGTGCGCCCACAAATTTCAAGCTACGAATGAAGCTTGAGCACGAATTTGTGACACCGTAATTTAATGGTCAAAATCTCCTTGCATCGCTCGTAAGTTGTTCAACTTTTCATCTGTGGACATTGTTAGAGAGCTTTATTACAAGGAAATATTCTAAATTTTCGGTGCTTTTGTTTTTATGCTATTTTCTCAGTAAATTGACTAGTTTTTAAAAAACTGGGGGACATACTTGGGGATTTTAGACGTGTCAAAAAACCTTATCAACCTTCAGCCTAACAAGCAGACGTAAAAAACAGAGCCGTGGCGCAACATTTTTATAAAACTCCTACTATTTTGGGAAAAAGCTTTCTTGAGCCGCTTATACTGAAAACAAGTTACAAGATGAATTTTCAATGAATGGCAAACATTCAGGTAAGATATAGATCTATTTAACGCAAACCTCTTGTGATTTGAATTTCTAAACGATGATCTCCTAGCTTTCCAGAAAAACGCATAAAAATTGCCAAAGATGTGAGTAAACTAACGGCGGGCTGATTTTACTTAGCTCAGGTTTAAAATTCTTAGGTTGATTCAAGTCCGCTGCAGTAATATGGTAAAGACAAGGTGTAAAAGTTTGGTCCGGAGGTGGAAATGACATTCCAAAACTTCCGGATTAAACAAATTTTGTACTTTTGCTAGCATAAGGCTAAGCACTGAAGTTTGCTAAACCGCTCAAATCGCTAAAAATGTGCAAATTTTGCAGAAAATTTTTATTTGGAAATTGGAAATTTTTGCGTTTTTGTCAGTTCAAGCCTCCAAAACGTCGGGACAACCCCCCCTAAAATTTCGAAAAATCCGGGACAAGCCCCCCCCCAGACCGAAACCTCGTGTACATGTATGAGAATGACATTTCGATTTTTTTGTAATGAGTTAAAATGCACCTTTTAGCAATTTTAACACTTAAAAACTCCCATAACAAACACAAGAACACTAAGCCACAAAGTTGCGGGGATCTGGGGCGAGAACCCCCAGAAAAAAATTAGAGATTTTTCAATGTTTAGGCCGAATTTGGTCAATTGGAGACGTATGTATCAGGAATTTTTCTGACATGAAAATTTAAACAATATATGGGAACGTCACATTAGACACTGTATTGCACATGTAATGCAGCATAACGTACTCGTGAATATATGTATGAGCTTTGATGAAAAATGATAACAAGGAATAGTAAGCAACAGAGTTGCAGGGGTCTGGTGGCAGCAGCCCATACATGGGCGTGAGGTGGGGTTTAACCCCCTCCAGAACGCATCTTCACCCCCCAAACAGGTGCTTCATTCCCTCCCCACCCGCTTTGAAGGTAGCTCATGAAGCAAAAATCAGTGGCTCATGAACATACATGCACACAGGGTCTCGGTCTGGGGGGGATTTGTCCCGATGTTTCGGGGACTTGAGCAGACAAAACGCAAAAATTTTCGCTAAAAAGCTAAAAACGCTAAAAAGACAAATTTTCATCAAAATTTGGCTATTTTGAGCAATTTTTTCGTTTTTTGCTCAATTTTGAAGCATTTTACGGCGATCTGGGGCAATTTTTGAGTGTTCGTGCACCTTTCTTTCAGCATGGCGGGGAGCAGGAGGGGGGTTTGTCCCGGTGGGTCAAACCTGAGGGGGTGCTTGTCCCGGAATCTCAAATCTAGGGGGGGGGGCTTGCCCCCCACCCAGACCCCCAATCCCCCATGTACATCTATGCTCACGAAACTAAATTGGTGGCTCGGCTCACGAAGCAAAAATGGCCGGAAATGTTGCTCCGAACCCCCCTATTTTTTTAAGCCAAGTTTGGTTGGAAACGTATCGGTATCGGAAAATTTTTTCGGCGGGGCAATAAAAACCAAGGGGGACCGCTGTATAAAAATTCACTGAGAAAAATCTCGTGAGGGGGGCAATTCCCCCATTCCCCGCCCCGGGTACTCTCTTGCAATAGGTTACGAGTCACATTCTATGGCTGTCAAACTAATCAATATACAATGAGGCCTAGAGTCGCAGAATCACAAGGATGACATATATACCTGCGACTTTTGATCAACTTTTGATTTGCGAACAATTTCCAAACTGCTTCTGCAATTGTTTACAGGCCTTTTGACGATCTCTGAAACACCACACAAAAGAAACAATTCACGAAGGAACTAAAGCAAGGCAGAAAATTATTATGTGTATGTTTAAACTTAAATACTTGTTTAAATACATGCAGATAGTACGAATGCAAAAAATGAATGAAAAATCTTGGATGTATCTGTAGCACTCTTTTGTACTGACTCACGGACACAGACAAGACAAGTATGAACCAAGCACAATACCTACACTAGTGTGACTGAGGTCTTACTTCTGCCAATTCCTGGCGACCTTGCCCTGACCCGCGGTCCCGCCTTGCCCTGCGCTGCCTGCATTCCCAGCTCGCGCTAATTCTGGGCAATGATGCGCCGCTGAAACAACATTATATTAGTTATTATTATCATTATTACAACAAACAACAATACAGGCATGTATATTGTATAAACAGGCATGGGGTTTTGCATTCACCATACATCTAGTATGAGGGAAATAGGGGGATCCCCAAAATCGTGGCCACCCCAAATTTTTTTACATCCGGCGACAGCAGGAAAAAATTTTGCACTTTTTCATTTTTTACCACATTTTTGGGGCACTTTTATGGCTGCAGCCGGAAAAATTTCGCGATTTTCCGAATTTTTTACTCAATTTTGGTACAGTTTTCCGGTAATCAGAGGGGGGGGGTGGACACCCCATAATACCCCCCCGCCCCCATGTACATCTATGATACATTCTCCTTATATTTGGGGCTTCTTAGGCTTAAGCTCAGACTTAAGAACTACACTTTCAATTTTCAAGAAAACTGCCTGCTTTGTCTAGTCTAGTGAATCCTACCAGTTCAGCCAAAACGATGTCTTGAAACACCAAACCGCACTCAATACTATTTAAAAACGAAAATTGCTGCCATTTTAGACTTCCTATATTTGCAAAGGAGCCATACCTACGAAACTATTACTCTTCTTCCATTACAAAAAATTTTTTAGGAGCTCGCTCGACCCCAAAAAAAAGTCCACTGTCACCCCCCCCCCCCACCGCCCCCAAATTAAATTAAAAATTAAACTAAAATTAAGCAAATATTCATAAAATAGTAGACACGTCCGGCATCTTGACTCGCGTTCTCTTGACGTTCGCGCCCGCACACGGATTTTTCGTTCGTTCCCACGGTCATAAAAATCACGTGACTACACGTGGCAACATCTCGTTGAAGAAATTTCAATTTGAAGTGTAGGTATGTGATGCAACAAACACCCTCAAGCCAGACACTTTCACCGTGTTATCAAATTCAAAACATTTAAAATAATGCGTTTTTTCACAATTAAATACTTGATTCTGACTTATAAATTACATGAAATTGTATAAACAAAATTTTTAGCACTTATAACGACATTACTGAGAAGTCTGTCAACTTTACAATTTTCACAAAATGACTTCAAACGGCGGTTTTTCGCGAATTTCTCAGCGAAACCTGCACCGATCAGCAAAAAAAGAGGAGGTGTCCGATGGCATGACAGGCCACGTCGATAGAGCCCTAAATCATTAAAAACGGTTCGGCAGAACTTGAGAAAAAGTTACTGAAAAAAAAATAAAAGAGACGCGAAGTTTTTTCAATTTTTTAAAGTTTTATAACTTTCTTCCTACGTAATCACTAAACTTCGTTTTTTACTTATCCTACGTATTTTTGCAAGGTCTATTTGCTCACGAAGTTTGAAATTGATTCATTAAGTATAACGTAAGTTATTCGCGGATATGTAATGTAAAAATCCGCATTCAGCTGATTTTTGCCTACTATAGGTTTGGCGCTATCGCGCCAAACCTGATAATAAAAACTGCACCCTCCGAACTTTTATAGTGCCAATAATGCAAGTCGAACTTTTGAGCATTTCAACCAGGAGAGCGTTGTGTTTTGAATTCTTTTAAAAGCATTTCTAAAATAACTGATAAAACGTTGTTCACAAAATTTTGTAAGTTTGAGTCGATTGAAAATTATTGAACGAAGATTAAAATTTATGAATGAAATTAAATTGTAAACTTTTGTCATATAAAATTAATAAAATATAATTAATATTATTAATTAATATTAACTAAAATAAAACATGAATAGTCTATAGTCATAAAGGTCCCCGTTTTAGATTTTGAATGTATAGCACTGGCTCCGATGTAAAAGTAGAGTTGAACCAGTTGAACTAATAATTTGCACATAAAAATTTTTGAAACACCGTTAAAAGCGGTAGGTATTTAGGTTACTCACTTTTTTAGTTAATTAATTAGATCATAGTCTGTTATTACTTATTACTACGTTGATATGTACACATATTGCTGTAATGATTGCGATACTGATTTGACGGATTTAAAAATTTAATAAAAAAATAAACGAAATGAAACCGTGAATTTATTTACGGATTCGGTTAAGCATTAAAGGATAAAGTTATTTTTAACTCATAATTTGCAACAAAAACAAAAAATTTCGTCTTCTCACAAGCAACTCTTTTGCGACAGGCATTCGTTTACACAATTTTTATACATATTTAAAACGGGGGCTTATAGAGATTTATCAACCAATAATTTTAAATCAATAAATTTAATTATTTCCAACTTCTTAAATTACAAAATTTTGACAACTCAATAGTCAATACCCAAAGTGACCAACATTTCATTAAAAATTGTAAAAAAAACCTGTCTGCAAAAAAAGAGCAGTCAGCTCCCATACTGACTTTACGTGTTAATTATATTTGCTGGACAACATGTGGCTGCTACTTTTACACTATGCCGTTGCAAAGATGATTCTCTAAAAGGAACAAATATACTAAATATACTAGTATACTATCAAATATACAATTATATGAGCGCCTTACAATATGTTGTGAATGCGTTAAGCTGAGCGGCCTCCAGTAAAAATAGGTACCACGACCGGACTACGGTTGTGTACAGCGTCGGAGGAAAAAAATTAAATTTGACAACAATTTTGGTTAACTAGAACATCAATTAAAATATTTCTTAAATTATCTTACCGTAAATCAAAAAAGTTTAAAAAAGTTTAGATTCAAAAAATTGAATAAAACTTATAATTTAAGTTAAAGTTAAGAAATTTGCGGAATTTAAGTTAAAGTTAAAGTAAGACCCTTAACTTTTTTTAAGTTAAAGTTAAAGTTAAAGTAAGACCCCTAACTTTTTTAATTTTAGTTAAAGTTCAAGTTTAACTTTTTTGCCCTAGTTCTGAGTAACTGGCATATCATTGCCTTTTATAGTCATAGTCAGCCTGCTCCTGTGTATGAATGCCCGTCTGAGTACAAAAGCCATATGCAATGTCATTACAGTCATAACGGCGAATGGTAGAGCGCTAACGCACAGTATGCCACCGATAACTCTATAGACTGTAAAGTAAACTTTGTTAGTCAGAATACTCGAACGTATAACGATGTTCTGCGCAAAAGGAGGCATGTTTCGACAAATAATGATGGTCGACTCAAAGAAACGTGGTATGGCAAAAATACAAGCTCCAATACTAACACCGCAGAGTATAGATTTATCCTTCGTGGGTGTACACAGTCTTTTATGCAGCAGCGGGTAACAGACAGCTACGTAGCGTTCGCAAGTAATCGTGAGGGTAATCCACACACAGCCTGTCATAGTGATGTTGATCAGAAGGTAAAGGTATGAGTTACGCACCGCCCATTCTCCGTACAGCGGGAATTGACCGTTGAATTGTAGGGACGTAAGACTAAGCATCAACCAAGCGCAAATCAGCAACGCTATATCCCAGATACCAAGAGTAATGACATAGAAGTTTGCTCTCGACCATATGCTCCTGGAGCAGAATACAAGAAGAGCAATATATTGCCCAAAATTCCCACCCAGCAAACAACACTGCCTGCCGATCCGACCAAAGTGAAACGAAATCGTTCTAACGCCTTCGGAGGTCGTTCTAAAGTCCTGTTCCCAAAGTTGGCCACCGAATCACAAACGTTCATGCTTCTCAAAAAATCCTGTAACAAAATAGGACATTTTACATCTTACAGCGTCCTAATGGTGAAAATTAGCTCGAAAACAACTGTATCTATACAGAAAACATGAACTGTCATCTTACAGCGTCCTAATGGTGAAAATTAGCTCGAAAACAACTGTATCTATACAGAAAACATTAACTGTGCGCACTCGTTCATGCACAAACTACATTAGTGAACGGGGGTACACTCGCCGTGGCGACTGTCGCTGCGGTGACACTTCGCATAGTCGACAAATTTCAGTTGAGTTCAACTTTTCTAACAGGCCTTGAAAATTTCTGCGTCACCTACAGTAAGACTAGTGAGATTAAAACAAACAGACTAACAGAGTAGACAGACTAGCAGGCAGTCAGGCGCACTAACTGTGCACACGTTCCCAATGAGACAATTTTTGGTTCCAAATTTTGGATGGCCTCCCTGCCAAATTTTTGGGACCCTCTGTCCCCCGGGCAACCTTACATTTTTTCAAAAAAGCTGGCATTTCTCAGGCACTTTTGACCAAATTTTCAGGGCCATCCCCCGGATTCTCAATTTCAAGGGTAGGCCACCCACTTCCCCCGCTTACGTGTGGTTAGTTCACTGACAAGGAATTAATAACCAACTACATATAACTGTCTTAGGGCTGACTACCTATTGTACATTACAGTATATGTGACAGAAGCTTTTATGACCTTTGCTAATATTAAATTCATCAATTTTTTCACCAATACGAAGTGTCGACAATGCGCTCGTTTACCAGTGCAAGTACCGGTAGCTTGTTACTGCACGCTGTGAATTCAGCAGCGTGCACTGGGGTACAGGGATAACTAACATATAACGACCAAAAACTTTACCCTTAAATATCGCTACGTAAACTCATTCTCACACATTATACATATTCATGCTAAGCTATGAAAAATACAGAGCTTTGCATTGTGCTTAACACCAATGGGGATATTAAAAAAAAGTGCCTTTTGCCTTCATTTTATGTGTCAGAATTGTGTTTATTCAGTAATCATACAGGTAAGTATACAAACAAGTAACTATCGAAAATACACGTTTGCAAAACTATTAAAAAACTATCTTAAAAATTCATATAAAAACTCAATAGTTAAAGCTTCAAAACAAAGGGAAGTAACATTCTGAGTAGAAAAAAACCGCATCAGAACATATTCAAGCACTTTTAGCATGAGAGGCTTTGCAAGACTTTTTATTAATCTTCTGGTAAAAAAGTTCAGTGTGGCCCAACAGGAAGAAAAGAATTAGAATTATTATTATTATTATTACAAGTCTAGTGGGTCTAGTTAGACTAGTTCGACCAGACTTACTCAAGTCGAGTCTATTTAATTTTGCATTTTAAAATTTAGAAAATTTTTTTAAATTTTAGCCCAAACGCATTTTTCTGGAGATTTGATCACACATGGTGTGATCTGTGTAGTCAGCCCTTTTGATAAAAATTTTTCGGGGGGCATAACTTTTGATACAGCGGTGGTACAGTAATAGTTAAAGCGTCATCAGTAAGCAAATTAATAGGGCTTTCAAATGATAGGTCACATGACTCTCTGAAGTAACGTTAAGCGTACGCCATTTTTTCTATTTAGAATTTAGAACTATTTTCAAGAAGTGGCACAGTCATGTGACATTTCACTGGAAAGCACTCAAAGTTGTCTTTCCAGTGATACAATTTTTGTGTTTTTGCGACATTCATAGCAAAAGTTATGGTCAATTTTCTGGGTAAATTTCAAAAACGACTAACTACTAAAATGGTGTGTCGCGGAGGATTTGCGGAGTAAAAATAACTCCAATTTACGTCACTCAAAAGTCATACAGAAAGTAAACCAGAATAATAAAAAGTATTGGCGCTTCATGTAGGCTGTCGGCTGGAGCCGATAATAAGACCTAGGTTTTTAGCAACAACGTATTAAACGTTGCTGGCTGTAACAAACAAATAACTCCACTTTACGTGGCGTATAACTCAACAACCCGGCGATTACACGAGAATCGAAAAGCAAACGTCTAGATAACAAATGTGGCACTTTCAGATTCAGGGTGCAGTTAGTCGAGACTTCCTATTAATAGGATAGTGTATATATATTAATTATTAGAAAAGAATTATTAAATATATTTTCGTAACTTTAACCGTAAAATCTAACAAAGAATTTAAAAAGAAAACAGCAAAATAAGGAAGTGGCAAATAATATTCTTCCTGTATTACAAATGAGCAATCGCTAGAGACCAAAGACAATGAAGCGCATGATTATTATCGAAACATGACTTAACAGCCCATAGTTGGCGCTAAGGCAAATTGAAGTCAGTGTTTGAAAATACAAGCAAGGTTTACGGCGATGAAACTTCTTCTTTTTCAGCAAATTTTGATCCTCTAGGACGAAACTTCGTTAGTTAAGGTTGGCGAAGGTTGGTTACCAGTATGTATTTACGAGTTGGCATGTATTTACGGTTGGCAAACCGCGTAATGATATTTGCTCTCCCGACACGCCAACAGGTTGACAGCAACTAGAAATTAATGGGGACATAGAGGGTAGGCTCTTGGCAAACGTTTCATCAATTAAGCTTAAACTGGAGCCGGTATCAATAAGGACGTTGGTTTCAACTGAATTTACAGTAGCATTCACCCGTAAGGGACTAACAGACTGAGAAACTTTGGTGAGTGACGCACAAATTTGATGAAACAATGACAAACAAAAATCACAATAAGAACGAGTAGCTTGCGACATTTCACCATACTTAGCTATACCTCGTCGCTTAGGGACAGCTGGGCCTAGTTTTCCGGTGGTACGTGGGGGACTCTACCGTTAAAATCTCTAGGACCAACCCGAAAACGACCACGATCAGAAGCTGTGCAATTTCTGCTTATGTGACCGACTCGGTTGCAGTTGTAACAACGGATGGAACGGCGGGACAATTCGTCGAGTTTAGACGAGAGCCGTTCAATATTAGACTCTATTTTAGTTAATTTTGCTTCGACTGAACCCGATTGTCCCGCCGAAGTTGCACAAACAGCCGAATCTGTGTCAACACGAGTATTTTGTCGAGCTCCCCCTGCAGAACTGTTCTGCTGTAAGTCCGCTAAACAGGCAGCAATCTTGACTGTTTGCTTCTGAAATTCTTCGTTTTGAGCCTGAATAGCAGACAGGCGCAGCTCTAGTTCTGGAGGAATAGCAGTAGACTTTTTACCTAAAGCGTACTCAGTACGTCGACCTAGGCTAATGATAGAGTCGAAAGAGTCTGGCTTATTCTGTAACAACGCGCGTGAAATTTCTGGTTTGCTCTGGTGGATAACATGCATTTTCAGTATATCTTGCAGTTCATGCGCGTTCTTATCCGGATAAGCCAGACGAGCCATCTTGCGAAGTTCCGACACAAAATTATCAAAACCCTCATTTTCAGACTGTTTTCGAGTGTGCAGTTGGTTCCACATAAGATCAACTTCGGTGCCACGCATTAGCTCATGTACAAAAAACTTTTCTAGCTCAACTAGATCGAACTTGATTTCATCTGGAACCTTGTCCCACAGACGGGACGCTCTGCTGTCTAACGCTAGCAAACCCGGTTCTAACATTGCTAAATAATCGTTACTCCATCGGTTAGAAATGCCTACACGGCGTAAGTGGGCGCACCAATCCTTAGGGTTTTGTTTCTGAACATTGCCTGTCAGTAAAGGAGGCAAAGGGATGCCACTAAACATTTGAACTTGCGGGCCCCTCAACAGTTCAAACGGATTCCGTTTAGGTTCACCCGCACCAGCAAGGTTTTGCGCGGGATCAGCCCTAGGTGCCTGGTCGCCCACTTGCGCTTCGTTTTGTTCAGCCATACAGTTTATACCTAAAGCTCTAAGCTCTCGTTGTCCAATCATAAAACAAGTTCAAGTCAAATATTCAACATACTGGAGAAATTCGCTGTGTTGCAAAAACTTTAGCTAGCGACCAATCTGACAGCTCATCCGCCATATCCAAAACAGCACCAGATAACACCAGAAAAACTGCCGCCGGCCGCAAGGTGATAGACTTTGCCGCGCAGTTCGGCTGCTCGCAGCGCCAAATGTAGCACTGATGGACAAGAGCACTGGTTAATGAACAGAAGTTGACGAAATTGCTTTATTGACTAAGAGCAGCAGTTAGCACATCAGGCTATGTATAAAACTATAAATCGTAATCACCATAACGAAAAGATTCTATCGTTAGAATTATATTTCTGTAACCTTTAAACCGCATACATAGGTTTAACTAAACACTGCTACAATACCTACTTACTTACTCAATACCTAGTGACATGTTGCAACTTTGAGACAACTTAGTTTTAGTATCTTTTTGATCAAGTCACTGGTATATTGACTTGGCAATTGACACGAGATTTTGCCAACACCTAAGCTAAAGCTGAAATTTCTTTGTGGCAGCTAAATCGTGACAACCGTGAACCACACTGCCTGCCATTGCCTCGTGTAAACAGAAGTAAATAAATATGTGCAGTCCACTCTGTAACCGCTAGCTTAACCATACCTAACCGTGTGCACGTCAAGTTACCGTGTGTGTACCCACAAGTCCACAACATACAGTATACATATTACGTGCACAGTTTCACGCGTGTTTATTTTCAGATTTCAAAGCAGGAGGTGGGAATATCAAGCAATGTAGGTTCGAAACAGCAACATTAAGGTGTAGACAAAGCGTCTCAGTGATTACCGGTAGCTAGGTCCTACCTAACTACCTAGCCTAAATAGCAGACAAAACCTGATTGATATTTGGTATGAAATACGTACGGAATTGGACATTAGAAAACAGGCCCTGCTAGTAACTCTGCTTAATGTAGTCTCATGGACAAAAATCATAGAAATAATTTAACTTATTTTTTGGTCTGAACGTTTCCGGGAAGGAACTTTGCTACTTTTAGGGGCAAATTGTTTTTAGTATAGTAGGTCATATCTTGTATATTTTATGTAAATATTATGTAAATACTATGTAATTATGTAATTAATTGTAATTAAAAAATAACGGTACTCCGGAGTCAGGTGACACCGACTCCGATTTGAGTCCGGAAGTCCGGAGTCTGTAGCGTGTAATTTTGATCTATACTGTAGAGTGAGACCCTATTATGTGCTCTTGTCAATACACTTCTTAGTCGTTACTTTATGTTTATTTACTTGAAACGATACTTTTATGCACGCACTGCAAAAAATTGTTGAATAACGTCAAATAACCGCTTTGACAAATATTATTGCAAATTTTCAGATTTTGTTTTATAAAATAAATTTTGCCTTACTTTTTTATGCAGGACAGTCGTCAACACCAGAATGATAACAAGCATAGTATGCGTTAAGTAAGATTGTTGCATTTATACACAGTCTCATAATTTAGTTTAGTTTTAATCAGCTCTGACTCGTCAACCTCACATTGCTTCAAGCATTCGACCAGCTCTGGCACGTTTGAGCATTTGGTTTTTCGAATCTGGGGCTCTTTCGATTGTGTCTCCACAGCATTATACGCACAATCCTCAACACATTGTTCCGTGGCGACTGTGGGTGGAAAAACGAAAAGAAACAGGAAAATTGATACCATACAAACCACTTGGATCGCCATTCGATCAAACCTAAGTAATTGAGTGAAATGCAAGCAGTTTAAACTCGCATGACTAAATACTTTTAGTAATTATGTAGCTATTGTAATTGGTCTACATGTTAGAGTACAGCATGTCTCGTTAGCTAGTAATATAATAGATTCACGATGCATTTTGGGTGGCTGACAGTGTGACTGGGTGAGCGCGGTGGAGTACGCTGGTAGCGACATAGTCGTAGTGTGCTGTCAGGCAGCAGACTGGTTGGTCTCTAGTCCAGTCGTTGAAAATGTTTCGATCAATCCATACTTTTTCAACGACGAACATTTTCAACGATGAACAGTTTCAACGACGAACATTTTGTTTCGATAAATCGGGCCCTGGTTGCAAAAAATTGACTCCTGCTAAATTTATTTTGGCAATTTTTGGCCAACATTGTAAACATGTCAACTGCATGTTTACAAATATGTATACAGGTATGCAGAGCTGTCTAACCCTAAACCGGAAGGCCTGTGGAGTCAAGGCTGTTTTGCTGAATGCAAAATGGGCTAGTAGACCGTATGTCAGAACTCAGAAGCCCTCCGATTCAGAAAATAACGCCTAGCTCCGAGCTAGGTTTTACAAAACAGACGCTTGGAAATCACTCAACTAACAGGTCCGTTTTACTACAGGCGACCACAAAGCCTACAGGCACAGGGTCTGACTAGGGCCACCTGCATCTAACTACACTACACTAAACAGTCGGGCTGCGCATTTGCGCACCCAAATACCAAGCGATGGGCTGTTGCACTAGCAGCGCTACCGGTTGGTCCTGTTCCCTGGACAGTGCTCAGCTCGAGTCCGTGGACAGCCTCACATATCTCGGGTCTAACATTACTCCATCCGGCAAAGCCACAACTGAGGTAACTGCACGCATCAAAAAACTACCGCTGCCTTTGAACGCCTCCGCAAACAAGTATGGAGTCCAAAGGAAATCTCGCTCAAGACTAAGGGCAGAGTCTACCGTGTAGCTGTGCGCACTGTGCTGCTCTGTTCGCAACCTGGCCCCTGCGGGTGGAGGATGTGGGCCGACTCCAAGTTTTCGCAACCAAAAAAGTGCGCCAAAACTTGCGAATCTCATTTCGTGGTGACAAACTCTGAATACTACGTCGACTTGGTCTAGACAGCATTCAAGATGCTTTGCAGCATGCACGGGGCACTTGGCTGGGGCACCTCGTGAGAATGGGAGATGAGAAAATCGCTAAAAGGGCTATAGTGGCCAAACCAGCTACCGGGTGGAAACGCCCTGTGGGAGGGGTCTACGTGACTTGGCACAGATTGGTGGATCGGACTATGAAAACCTGAGGGGGCACATTGCCAAAAGAAAGTGGCTGGGGGTCTAGATTGATTACTTTATGATATCGCCACCAACCGTTCACAGTGGAATGCAGCCTACCGTCATTGCTTGACCCAAAAGGCTCTGGGAAGATGATCAAATGCTTGGAAGATGATGAAACCAAGGATTATTTCAAATAGTCTACACCCATAAGCAACTACAGTGAGCCATAAGCTACGAAACAAGCTTTTCGGCAAAAGTACATATTCAGTAAGCATCAATAATTTATTTTTAAGTACATTGGCCAGAACCATCGTAAACCTGTTGGGCCAGCGATTACCATCTTATGTAGCATAGTACCAAAAATAAGTGTCACCGTTTACAGCTAAACTGCAAAATCTCAGGGCAATTGGAACTGGGAAAGCTCTGAAGTTATTAAATGAAGAATAATCATATTGAACTTCCATGTTTAGTAATGAAATTACATTCGTAAATTTAAGTTTCTTTGTAATTTGTAGCTGTCAACACTCAACAGGTAATACCTAGTACTGTACTGTCGATTTCAAATTGAATTATCTATGACTATTACTGTGAAGCATCAGGTATTCACGGATCTCTGTAGCCGAGTGGTGAGTTTGGTTGGTCCGTAACCGTGAGGGGAGATCGTCGATTCCTAGTGGATTACTTTTTGTCAAATTTTAGGCATTTTCGCTTCACCTTCTGAACAACAACTTTTTCAACAACACCGCAACAGGTCCTTATGATGACCCTAGGAGAATAACACTAGGCTATGTGATAAAATTAACTATAGCTGTGTGTGCGTGTTTGTCTAAAATGCTGTGCAGGCCTCATGAGCGAACAGTTAGCGTTTGCTTGCGTGTATTATGTAGAATACAGTTGCAGTGTTTGCGTGTGTGTTATATATAATACAGTTGCAGTTAAAGGACACAGCAGAGCTGAACATTCGGTATACACACATGTATGTAAACAGGCAATTCAGTCATATCAGTCGGTAATGCAAATTAGGTGTCAATTTCCTTACACAACTATCGACATATCGACAACGTAAATTACTATTGGTGTTGTTGAAAAGCACCAACATGCGTTATCGGCTCTAAAAATTTTACTTTAAAATAAAAGAATAGTCTCACACACTTTTACACAGTAGCAACTTTACATAGTAATGACGACACTGTTGACTATGCTTGCAGCGCCTCAGATCCTTAGTCTCCTTTGTGGTTTTGACCCACATCCATAATACAGTGTAGTGTACTATCACTATACTTTTCAATGTTTCGCAGCTTTTTATTTTTGGCCGCCAAGTATGTGTTATCGCGTCAAACCTGTTAATGCTAAATTAAAGTATGAATTAATATGCATTAATATATAGTATGCATTAATGCTAAAATTGAGTATGAATTATTGCCCAATGTGATTGGTATAAGAAATGCAGTCACTATGATGAACCACAGCGCATATACAGTATAATTATTAGTGTATTTTTACATGATTGAAATTTCTGTATATACTTACATATAATCAACGGAATCAAAATAGAAAGGCGATATGTATTCGTTAAACATGAGAAAATATAGAAATGAGGGTAACGAACGCGTGTAAGCGAAATCAAAATAGCACTTTTTGTGCTATAGCGCTTTTTTTATGCGCTATATGCGCTATATGCGCTATAAGCGCTATGGAATTTGCTATATGCGCTATTTGCGCTATAGCGTTTTTTGGGGTGCTATATGCGCTATTTGCGCTATATGCGCTATCGAAGGTGCTATATGCGCTATTTGCGCTATAGCGCCTTTTGGGGGTGCTATATGCGCTATTTGCGCTATATGCGCTATCGAAGGTGCTATATGCGCTATTTGCGCTATAGCGCTTTTTGGGGGTGCTATATGCGCTATTTGCGCTATATGCGCTATCGAAGGTGCTATATGCGCTATTTGCGCTATAGCGCTTTTTGGGGGTGGTATATGCGCTATTTGCGCTATATGCGCTATCGAAGGTGCTATTTGCGCTATAGCGCTTTTTGGGGGTGCTATATGCGCTATTTGCGCTATATGCGCTATCGAAGGTGATATATGCGCTATTTGCGCAATAGCGCTTTTTGGGGGTGGTATATGCGCTATTTGCGCTATATGCGCTATCGAAGGTGCTATATACGCTATTTGCGCTATAGCGCTTTTTGGGAGTGCTATATGCGCTATTTGCGCTATAAGCGCTATCGACGGTGCTATATGTGCTATTTTTTTGGATAGCGGGGGGGGGGGTGGGGGGGCGTTTTTGAGCTGGAAACTATAGTAGCGCATATAGCGCAAATAGCGCCTAGGGGTGGGGGGTGGCGTTTTTGAGCTGGGAACTATAATAGCGCAAATAGCGCCTAGGGGTGGGGGGGGGGGGGGGGGTAAAATATCGTGCTCGTGCACGCTTACACGCGACATCTACCGGGATTCACATAGCACGATTACCCTAACCCAGTCAAATTGAACACGTTATCGCGAGAAATGCTCAATTTTTTCAGAACGATGCTCTAGTTTCATTCAAAAAGAACGTTTTAACTGACTTTTTAAATTGTAATCATCTTGACATAACTTTTGCATAAATTAAAAGAGTCAAAACGGGTTCGGAGTCACTTAATTCTGGAGTCAAACTATAGATATTCATAAACTCTGACTCCAAAATCAAGTAACTCCGACTCCGACTTTTGACGGTAATTTGTAGCTAGTAAGTTTGATCAGTACTGTTTTTTACTGTATAATGCATAAAAAAATTGTCGCACACTGCATTTACTCCATTGGAATATAAAATGAGCTCGCAACAGGTTTTTTGTCAAACATGACAAACTACTGACAATTCTTACTGTTTTTCTTTTGCAGCAAACTGTTGCTTGTTAACACAAAGGCAGCAACTCATTGAATTACAAGGCATTATCGTTATGACAGATGCAAAGATAGATAAAAGACGTGTAAAACACACTCTGCACATTGATACTTTAATGCTAGCAGTGTGTTAAGATACCAAGATCAAAATTAAAGACCTGTTGGGCTACAGCCCAACAGGAAAAACTGATGTGCCAAAACTACAACCTTAAGGGGGGCGGGCCATCTGTGTGTGAAAATGTTAGTGAAAATTAGCAAAACATATTGCATTCTAATATTAGAACAATTACAATCGTTACATATTCTAAAGTTTCCTACTCACGCTTTCTAACTCTTCGCATTTAACTCAATCACTTATTTTCGATCGAATGGCGATTCCATTGGTTTGCAGGTCATCATTATACCTTTTATTTTTCGTTTTGCTACCCAACATGGCCGCTTTAGAATATTCACGGTGTGTGGAAAAATGTGAAGACACGGTAGAATCGAAAAATAGGGCCGATCCAAAGTATATGAAATCCGAGTGCACGCGCCTCGACAACACGTTTGATTGCATTGTGAAGCAATGTGGGTACCCCGCGGAAACAGTGGAGAAAACGAAGCAGGATTCTGTGACGAAAATGCAACTAAAATGTAAGCAAAAAGCAAAAATATTTTATTCTACTATGCAAAGCAAACGAGCATGTAGTGCTTTTTCTCAACGCTGCCCCGTGTTCGTTATCATTCTGCTGATGGTAGTTGTCGGAGCTGTGGAGAACCGTTGAATGTGACGAAATACATTTATGAGACAGTTGGGACCAGTTGCACAAAATAGTTATCAGTGCCCCTGATACATTATCGGTTATCGGTGAATTATCAGTTAATCGCGTTTTGCAAAATTGACTAATAAGAGAAAACTATCAATTATCAGCTACTCCAATGTAAAATGCATCGCAATTTAGAATCAAGTACAGTTGGGGAAGGAGAACCATTAATTTGGATTTTCTGAGGTATTATCCAGCATTGTCAGTGCTTTTGGAAGTAAACTGAGGCCAAAGTTTGAAGCCAAAAATGGCTATAGTCTTTGTTTTAGGAAAGTTTTGAGTGCGTTGATGTTTTTAGACATCGTCTAGGCTAAGCTGGCAAAAGTTTATCTGAAATTTTCGATTTTTTAGAGCCTAAGCCTTGACCAAAGCTCAAGCCTAAAGTAGACGGGAAGTCGTTTTACAAAAAATTTCAAAAATGTCCCTGAGGGGTCAGATTCAGGGTGGGTCGTATTTTAAAAAATTCAAAAATTAAAAATGGTTCTTGAAGTTGAATATTTACCCCAGCCCATGGTGCTCCACTACAACAAAATCGGTCCACTTTCCTCCTAATTACACTTAACCCTTAAAGTCGTGCGACAATACTTGGAAAACTGATAAAAGTTTGGTGATACATAGCTGATAGTTGATAGCTGATAACTTTTGTTCAGCGGGGGCCTGGTCTTTCACAATTAGTGTTTGATGTCTTTAAATCTGCAAAAAAAGCGGTCTTGAATTCTCAACGTTTTGTACATTAATGAAGTCTTTACGCAGTAAATTAAATTAAATAAAATTAAACTGGCAGTGACATACATACATGTGTAATGAAACAGAGATAACCTGCCGCCTGATTCGTATGGTTTCAGTCGAGTTTCGGTTGTAGCTGCAAGAATTGGGCTACCGGTTCGAGTTGAGTGCATAGTTTAGTGTGTGGCGCAGAATGAGACCACACTTTTGACGGCATTCTCATTTGTCCTAATTCTTCAAAAACCCGAATCCCTTTTGTCCGTGCGAGAGCGCCTGATTCATCTAAATCGTTCAGTTTGCATAAAAGTAAGTTTTCCCCTAAGTGTAGTGCGACTAGCAAGAATTGAAGTAGAGAAGCGAATCATACGTAATAATGTCCTAAACCGGCTTCCGCCCCTTTTCCCTTTTGCTCCTTGTGAATAATTAAAGCCGATTGTCTTCACATATTGCCCATTTACTTGTATTGATTGTCCGTATACAATTGTGTCCTGTCTGAGGGTCGTTTATAATTCGTTATTAATTAGTAAGACTTTAGCAGTGATTTGTGCGTCCATCTGAGAGTGTTGGAAATCCCAGCCGATGTTTACAAACAATATCTTGGCTAAGTCAAAATATTAGCCCAGATTGCTGAGCTAGAAGCCAGCCAAAATGTAGTAATTAGCGACGTTTACATAGCAAGTGATCATTCATTCATTCATAGCAGAAGTTATTCAAAGGTAAACTGATATTTAGTAATTGTAATTTTGTCGTGTTTGGTATTATTCTGTTCGTCATATGATAATATGCACAATGGACACATTTTTGGACTCGGTTTTAGTAACTATGTTTTTGTAGGGAGCTTAAGCACAAAGTTCAATTAACAAACCCTAGTTTCTGTAAAGGGTTACGGTAGTTTTATTGAATGTGTAGTTTTGACTGCAGCACAGAAGGAGGTCTAATTCTTAAGTATATAATAATTACATCACAAGTTCACACATGATAGTTAATAATTGGTTAACCCTTTCATGCCTGGAAAGGCTATGTGGCACCAACGTTTTGTGCATCAAATACAGCCGGTAGTGTAATTTATTTATAACATTCAACTATGCCAAGCTCACGGTTGCTGTGTTGATACATACTCTGGGGTGAGGTACATAACAGTCGGTTTCAAATGAAAATGCCTCTTGGCGTCCGAAATTTGAGTCACGACGCGTCGGATGTCATCATCCGACGCATAGGGTGACATCATCCGACGCGTCGGATGATATCATCCGACGCCAAGCTTGTTTCTTCCGCTCAAGTAAAGCTTATGTCATCCGACGCTTGGTAAAACTTAATGAAATTACGATGCTAAAAGAATATGAAGGGGTCAGAGCAGATAGTTTAAAATTGCTTGGTTAATGAACACGTAAAAACCCTTATTTTAGCTTTAATAATCTAAAATTTTATTCTCAAAAGTTTTTTCATGCATTTTCAAAAGTTTAATGTTAAACTCAGTAAAGCTAACCCCATTTACACTTATTTTGGTTTTGAAACAAAAGTCTAGCCATGTTATATACAACAGTCTAGCCAACTAACTGATCACAACAATATAAGAGCATTAAATATTTTATTTAAATCACTTAAATTTCCTTAAATTACTTACATTTTAAACTTATTTATTTTTATTAAATAAGTTGTTCACATACTTTCATAACATTCTGTTGTAGCAAAATTTTTTTATGAATGCTCAAGTTCTAGCTTTCGCCCCCCGCAAACGCACAAACCTTAGCCTGTTAATTTGTAACCCAAAAACTAATTCGAAGAAAATGCTCACTGAAAATTTGGTGTCGGATGACATCACCCGACGCGTCGGATGACCTCACCCGACGCGTCGTTTTGCCTCACCCGACGGGTCGGCCAGCGCGAAAATTTCTGACGCGTCGGCCGGCGCCAAAATTTCCGACGTGTCGGCGGTATTTTTATTTGAAAATGACTGTATTATGCCTGAGCGATGGCGCAAAATTTTCACAAATTTTCAACTTAACTCAAAAACGGTGCGTCCTAGACCCTTAATCAAATAAATTATGTTTTGTTTACCAATGGCGATTTTGCAAGCTCTCTACGACGCACGTAGCACGAGTAATGGCGAAACAAGCACTTTAGTCTACGAGGGTGTACAATTTTCACACAATGACGGTCAGTATTATTTTACCGTTTCGGTAAAATGTAACGCGACCTGCACTAAAATTTCAAAATCGAGTCGAGTGCAGTGTAGTTCTACTGGATTTATCAGTATCCACTAGTGTATAACTCGTGTTTGACAGGTCACATGTTACAGTGCACAGAACGTTAACGTTGTTGCCGTGCACTAGAGTTGGCAACAGGTGAAACAGCTCGACCTGACACGACTGACGAGTGACGACGAGCAGTGCAGCTGCTATGAAAGTCGCTGATTATATAGTTACTTAGTTAATAGTTACAGTGAAACTTTTAAATGTAAGTTTTTAGACTTCATAAAAGGGTTTGACTGGTGCAAAGATTTGTGGCCATTTATTTTTTTGAAAACTTGATTTAGCAGCAATAAACTTTGAAAAATTTCGAAAAAACTTGAAATAGGATTTCAAAATTTTTTTAACAGAATTGACCTGTACACAAAAAATCATTGCGCAAAAATAATTATAATCGGCCACAAAACCATGAACTGACCCACGAATGAACGGACACGTTCGTGAGCCCAGGTGCAGAGCAGCACAAGCTGCACATAACACGCGCACGCACATACGCACACACTCAATATAGGCACACGTACAATATCTTGGCAAGCTGCTGTGTATCACAACGGAAGTCAATGCATTGGTCAAACTAAGCCTTCAGTTTAATGCACTGAAACTAAGCAAGATTTACATGCAGTTTTGGTTTCAGTGCATTGACTAAAATTAGTATGCACGGCCGGTGAGGCGGCCGCGCAAAACTAGAGGGTGTCAGCGTCTGGCTACCTAGACAATAGACAGAGAAAGTCGCGGCATGATTGGGTTAAGGGGGTAATTGCGTTTTTAGGTGTTTTTTTAAAAAGCCATAGCTCAGCGTTTACAAATTCAAATCACAAGCGGTCTTTTGCATTGGGTAGAACAAAATCTTTTCTAAATGTATGCCATACCTTGAAATTTAACCTGTGATTTTCTTTCCAGTATAAGCGACTAAAGAAAGGTCCTTTCCAAAATATTAAAATTTTTTACAAAAAGTTTGCGCCACAGCTCTGAATCATACGATTACCTGTTGGGGCTGAAAGTTGGTAAGGTTTTTGACATGTTTAAAATCCCCAGGCATGTCCCCCACTTTTTTAATAACTAGTCAATTTACTGAGAAAATAGCTGAAAAGCAAACGCACCGAAAATTTAAGATATTTTCTTGAAATTAAAACCCTCTAAAAATGTCCACAAGTGAAATTTCAAAAAAGTGAGAGACATGCCTGGGGATTTTGACCTTTACAATACTGTCCCAAAAATTTATGCTCGGGCGTCACTTATAACTTGAGTACTGGTGGCGCACAGTTTACATAGAAATCACAAAAACCTCGAAAACGCAATTACCACCTTAACTGCGCACGCTGGCGACTAGGTAGCATGAAACCTTTTAATCCTGTGATACTTTAGAAATCGGTTCGATTAAAATTAATTTGTTAATTTGTTTAAAACTCATCCCTGATCTCTTGACTAAGTTTCAGACCAGCTAACAAGCAAGCACTGTGGTTACGTAGCAACCTGGCCAAGTTTAGCTTGTTATTAAATCAATGATTTTGATAATAATATTTTATTTTCAGTTCATTTATTTTAATGTTACATGCACTTTTACGCAGTTAAGTAAAGATCTCACGGCTGTTCAGAAAATGACTAGATTGTTACAAAAACATTGTACCAGTTTCGCTCGCTTTAAGATTGACTGTTGAACCCAAATCCGAAACCGATGACTTTTCAATAACCACAGTGCTACGTTTAGGAACATGCAGGGCAATGCTTTCAGTACATCGTAAGGCAAAATCATGGTAAATTGGCAAGTTATTGGATTTTAGCCGAAATTTCAGCAACAGGTGATTTCTCAATTTAGGCCCACACAACAATAGAACGGCAAAATTAGTCGCAGAATGTAGCATTACCAGAAAATTGCTAATTTCCACCATATATGCGAACTCAATTCGACCAAAATACGAGCCCAGTATTCGTTCTAAGACGTCATTCAATGTCGGTAAGGTATAGCATAGGAGAAATTTCAGCAAAACTGCAACAAACATTTGATTGCAGGAAACGTCTGACTTGGTTCTGGAGGGATATTTAATAGTGTCTTTTCTATGAGTCATGGGACTAAGTCTTGAGAACGAAGCCATGGATTGTCTACGCGTCGTCAACGGGTTCTGAGTAAGAGGCATACCATTGCCTTTTATAGTCATAGTCAACCTGCTCCTGTGTATGAATGCCCGTCTGAGTACAAAAGCCATATGCAATGTCATTACAGTCATTACGGCAAATGGTAGGGCGCTAACGCACAGTATGCCACCGATAACTCTATAGACTGTAAAGTAAACTTTGTTAGTCAGAATACTCGAACGTATAACGATGTTCTGCGCAAAAGGAGGCATGTTTCGACAAATAATGATGGTCGACTCAAAGAAACGTGGTATGGCAAAAATGCAAGCTCCAATACTAACACCGCAGAGTATAGATTTATCCTTCGTGGGTGTACACAGTCTTTTATGCAGCAGCGGATAACAGACAGCTACGTAGCGTTCGCAAGTGATCGTGAGGGTAATCCACACACAGCCTGTCATAGTGATGTTGATCAGAAGGTAAAGGTATGAGTTACGCACCGCCCATTCTCCGTACAGCGGGAATTGACCGTTGAATTGTAGGGACGTAAGACTAAGCATCAACCAAGCGCTAATCAGCAACGCTATATCCCAGATACCAAGAGTAATGACATAGAAGTTTGCTCTCGACCATATGCTCCTGGAGCAGAATACAAAGAAGAGCAATATATTGCCCAGAATTCCCACCCAGCAAACAACACTGCCTGCCGATCCGACCAAAGTGAAACGAAATCGTTCTAAAGCCTTCGGAGGTCGTTCTAAAGTCCTGTTCACAAAGTTGGCCACCGAATCACAAACGTTCATGCTTCTCAAAAAATCCTGTAACAAAATAGGACATTTTACATCTTACAGCGTCCTAATGGTGAAAATTAGCTCGAAAACAACTGTATCTATACAGAAAACATGAACTGTGCGCACTCGTTCATGCACAAACTACATTAGTGAACGGGGGTACACTCGCCGTGGCGACTGTCGCTGCGGCAGGCCTTGACAATTTCTGCGTCACCTACAGTAAGACTAGTGAGATTAAAACAAACAGACTAACAGAGTAGACAGACTAGCAGGCAGTCAGGCGCACTAACTGTGCACACGTTCCCAATGAGACAATTTTTGGTTCCAAATTTTGGATGGCCTCCCTGCCAAATTTTTGGGACCCTCTGTCCCCCGGGCAACCTTACATTTTTTCAAAAAAGCTGGCATTTCTCAGGCACTTTTGACCAAATTTTCAGGGCCATCCCCCGGATTCTCAATTTCAAGGGTAGGCCACCCACTTCCCCCGCTTGCGTGTGGTTAGTTCACTGACAAGGAATTAATAACCAACTACATATAACTGTCTTAGGGCTGACTACCTATTGTACATTACAGTATATGTGACAGAAGCTTTTATGACCTTTGCTAATATTAAATTCATCAATTTTTTCACCAATACGAAGTGTCGACAATGCGCTCGTTTACCAGTGCACGTACCGGTAGCTTGTTACTGCACGCTGTGCATTCAGCAGCGTGCACTGGGGTACAGGGATGACTAACATATAACGACCAAAAACTTTACCCTTAAATATCGCTACGTAAACTCATTCTCACACATTATACATATTCATGCTAAGCTATGAAAAATACAGAGCTTTGCATTGTGCTTAACACCAATGGGGATATTAAAACAAGCAGCAATTTTATGCAAAATTTATGGAGTTCTGATCCATGGCCACGACCAGCCGGTCAGCAATTTTCAGCAGTGGCAGTAATTTTTTAGTGTAAATAGTTGTCGGTGGAATTAAATTACTTGGAAGAAATTGCTTCTAAGGAAGTTTAACCTGTCGCTACACATATTTTTAATAATCCGGAAAGGTTTTTTGGTATTATTCGAGAACAATTGGTAAACCCAGCCTATTCATTTATCCGACATTAGTAAAATATGCTGACAATTAAAAAAGCATAAATAGTTAATCAGTCAATCATGAATAGTTAATCGAAGATGTACGGGAGCAGTTGGTAAGCGTGGGGTGCCGGACTTTCGGCGGAGGGCGGGGGGTGGTTCTGGTTTTGTTTTTCCGGCGACAGCCGGAAACTTTCCGCAGTTACGGTATTCGATTTCTTGCTCAAATTTGGTGCACTTTTTTAGATTCAAGGGGGGAGTGGGAGGTTGATCTGATGTGGGGTGCCTGCTGTCTGAGAGGGGGGTCCTAGGCCCCCTGAGGGGGGAGTAGATAACCTCCCTGCCCCTCCTTATGTGCATCTCTGCTTACAATTTATTTTTTTCATTGAGAAATAAGTTAAGTAATAAATTATGGTGCAATAATTAATATCTAAATTTTTGGAAAATAGGAAAATTAAATGTGCTGGTAACTACGCCCACGCCGATATTGAGATTGCTAAAAACTGTGCCACAGCCCCAAATTTTTTAGGTCTCTTTATTATTATTTACGGCAGTTTTCTCCCTTCAAGTTCAAATATCTTTGCGATACTGCAAGAAAACTTAATCGGCGCCCTTGTTCATGTGCCCAATTCGATATCTCAAGCATGAAGCACATCCACATTTACATGTAGGCGTCCCAAGCAACACGCACACTGGATTCTGTGGCTCACCCACAACCACAGGACATAAGGGCGGGCTACAAGGGGGCTACTTGTATAAGCGAAAAGTTTAAGTGCACAGATTTGCTTCAAACTTGCACACGTTGTGGCCGCTATAGAGGTGCATCGCAGATGCAAAAAACTGGAACCGAAGCTATTGCCCATTTTTGACTAGGGGCTCTTGAAATTTCAATTTTACATGTAAATCATAGGCGCAAATAAGCGTTTTTTGGTCACAAAGCGTCCCTTCACCCGAAAATGTTGTTAATACTGACGAAGTTGATTTTTAGATGATTCAATAGTCTAATATAATATATCAACTTCTATGATCCGTTTCTTTAAATTTTTGGCCCATGGCGTGTGCAGTGAACTAGCATGAACTCTGTGGTGAGCTGGCGGTGTGCTGAAACGAGAGGGGTAGTACCCCCCCCCCTGAAATCAACACACTTCCCTGATTTGAGGCGGGGACCCCCCCCTTGGAATCAAGGCGTAAAAGGGCTATTTCGGCCGGAGCATCGTTGCGGCCGTTAGCTAGGATGGAAAGAGCGTCATACTTTTCCCTATTAGGTATGTACTCTTGGTGTAACTAAGTAAAAACGTTATTTATTCAAGTGGTTAGTTTGGTAAGGCTTATTCCACCAATTATATATGTAGCAACGAAACGGTTTGACTCAAAAGTGAATTAAACTTCCTGGTTACAATTTTTTCAAATACTTTTGAAGCCACCGCCGAGTCGCGTTTCATTTGTTTTAATGGAGCTTAAAAATTTGGAATTGATTTTTGCATCCTATTTTTTTACCCTGAAAATTTCGGTCAGAAAAAATTTTAATATTTTATGCTTAGTTTTTTAGAAAACCAAATAAACACATCTCGCCATTTTAGACCTACAGTAACCAGCAACAACAAAAGAAGCTAGCTGGCTGGCCGCCTGGGCCAGCTCACACACAAAACACGATCACACACAATACTAAAATTACACACAGACCCACACACTCATTTGCCACAGCGAATACACGTAAGACGTGTAATTCGCTAGAGCAAATCAAATGCAAGGTCCTGTCGCTACTGTGGTAGCGACAGGAAAAAAGTGCCTTTTGCCTTCATTTTATGTGTCAGAATTGTGTTTATTCAGTAATCATACAGGTAAGTATATAAACAAGTAACTATCGAAAATACACGTTTGCAAAACTATTAAAAAACTATCTTAAAAATTCATATAAAAACTCAATAGTTAAAGCTTCAAAACAAAGGGAAGTAACATTCTGAGTAGAAAAAAACCGCATCAGAACATATTCAAGCACTTTTAGCATGAGAGGCTTTGCAAGACTTTTTATTAATCTTCTGGTAAAAAAGTTCAGTGTGGCCCAACAGGAAGAAAAGAATTAGAATTATTATTATTATTATTATTATTACAAGTCTAGTGGGTCTGGTTAGACTAGTTCGACCAGACTTACTCAAGTCGAGTCTATTTAATTTTGCATTTTAAAATGTAGAAAATTTTTTTAAATTTTAGCCCAAACGCATTTTTCTGGAGATTTGATCACACATGGTGTGATCTGTGTAGTCAGCCCTTTTGATAAAAATTTTTCGGGGGGCATAACTTTTGATACAGCGGTGGTACAGTAATAGTTAAAGCGTCATCAGTAAGCAAATTAATAGGGCTTTCAAATGATAGGTCACATGACTCTCTGAAGTAACGTTAAGCGTACGCCATTTTTTCTATTTAGAATTTAAAACTATTTTCAGGAAGTGGCACAGTCATGTGACATTTCATTGGAAAGCGCTCAAAGTTGTCTTTCCAGTGATACAATTTTTGTGTTTTTGCGACATTCATAGCAAAAGTTATGGTCATTTTTCTGGGTAAATTTCAAAAACGACTAACTACTAAAATGGTGTGTCGCGGAGGATTTGCGGAGTAAAAATAACTCCAATTTACGTCACTCAAAAGTCATACAGAAAGTAAACCAGAATAATAAAAAGTATTGGCGCTTCATGTAGGCTGTCGGCTGGAGCCGATAATAAGACCTAGGTTTTTAGCAACAACGTATTAAGCGTTGCTGGCTGTAACAAACAAATAACTCCACTTTACGTGGCGTATAACTCAACAACCCGGCGATTACACGAGAATCGAAAAGCAAACGTCTAGATAACAAATGTGGCACTTTCAGATTCAGGGTGCAGTTAGTCGAGACTTCCATTATCATTATTAATAGGATAGTGTATATATATTAATTATTAGAAAAGAATTATTAAATATATTTTCGTAACTTTAACCGTAAAATCTAACAAAGAATTTAAAATAGAAAACAGCAAAATAAGGAAATGGCAAATAATATTCAGAATGTTCTTCCTGTATTACAAATGAGCAATCGCTAGAGACCAAAGACAATGAAGCGCATGATTACTATCGAAACATGACTTAACAGCCCATAGTTGGCGCTAAGGCAAATTGAAGTCAGTGTTTGAAAATACAAGCAAGGTTTACGGCGATGAAACTTCTTCTTTTTCAGCAAATTTTGATCCTCTAGGACGAAACGTCGTTAGTTAAGGTTGGCGAAGGTTGGTTACCAGTATGTATTTACGAGTTGGCATGTATTTACGTTTACTTCATGTCAAAAGAAGAAGTGTGTGTGTTTGTGTGCTAAATATGAGGGAGATGTAAGAGTCAATTACTGACTCTGACTCTAGAGTCATATAATTATAAAATTGTTTTCCATGTCCGACGGTATATATATAAAAGCCTGTAGTCAAAAAACTTCAATTGCAGAACCATAGGTTGCTTAATTTCGATCGGTGCTGTACATACTTACATTTAAGTGCGAACCGGATAAATTAACCTGCTGTAAGATGTGACAATGACAGCTTTCGTGACACTACCCTATAAGACATATAACTTGTTGCATAACAAATACAACGAATAATGATAATGGCTTTCAATCAATTCAAGTAAGAGTTCTAGAGTGTCAGCAACCTCGCATGTCAATACTCAATTGGCTGAAAAGACTTCCTGTTCAGTTGAGAGAAACCTGAAAAATCTAACCGGAGCAATTTACCACTGGTGTAGCGAAACTTTACCAGTTGAAAGTGAAACTTCCGTGTATAAAACATTAATTACTGTAAAAATTTTCTTTCCCTTAGCCACTCACTAATTTATTTATGTCATGAAATCTCCAACATGCAGTTATTTTTTACGGGATTTTGATTTGTGGAAATTTTCAGTTAAAAGTTCGCATGGTACATACATATGTTTGAAAACGGTGGCTAATAGATTTTTGACCGTAAGCAAAAAATGAATAGCTGCTAACTTTCTGACCAATTTCTAACGCATAGGTTTATAGGTTTGCTTCGTACAGGTTTCATTTTCGTAATCGCATCTAGGTTTTGGAATATTTGCTAGATGTCATAAATAATGTCATAATAATAAGCAAAAAGTGAAGTGCGTAATGATTACATAAAAAACTATTAGTGGGGCTTAAAAGTTGATTGGCTAGCTAATACTTTTATTTTAAAGGTCATTTCATTTCATTTGAAAACATAAAACACCTTAAAGTTTCCATTGCTGACCGATTGAACGACACAGGTGAACGAGGTTAAAGCAAAGCACGATTGCGCCTTTCAAGGTGAAAAGTCTCAAAAGTATTACATGATATAGCATTTTGTGAATGCAATATCAGTTTATTGGCAATGAAGAATATTTCCGAAGTTCTTCCCAAGCACAATCTCGATTGTACACTAAGGAAATACCCTACACAGACTATATATAGCCATTTAAAGAAATACAATCACTTGGAAAAACAGATACCGTGCTTCAGTATCCCTGTACTGTATTTCAGTGTTTATAAAAAGGGACTATACAGTCTGTAAAGAGAGCATGCATGAATAAAAAAGAAAATGACACTTGTAATTAGTGATTATGACAAAACATATATGTAGTAGTGATGTTTGACCATTACAAATCAGAAAAGCACGAACTCAAAACTTCGATTGCCACCCACACTTGCTGTAGCAGGTCTGTATTTGATCGAAAAACTTTTCGCACGACTAAGGATAATAAATAAAATCAGCTGATATAACCATACGTGGGTAGATGGGAAGATAGCGAATTCAGTGAGGGAGTGTGGGTGGACCACCCTTTTTTTGTGCGTGCGCCTCTTTCTAGACTTTTAGACTACCGAGGTGGAGGTGAAGTTGCTTTTGGGGGGGAGTGAAACCTTCCCCAAGCCCGTTGCCCCCAAGTCCACCTCTCCCAAAACCTCACTTAAAATGGGCAAAAATATAGTAAAATTATTTTTTTGAAAAATTGTGTTTAACCTAGTCCATAAGCACACAGGAACACGAACTAGAAGTAACTTTGGTGAAAGGATGTAAAAACTTGGAGAAGCGGTTCTGCCTATTATTGTTTTTAGTCATTAATAAAAGCATTAGTTAAAGCCTGGTTCATACTCGTCCCTAAGCGTTGTCCTTGTCCTTAAGCGTTGTGCTTGTCCCTGTCCCTATGTCCTTTTCCCTGTGTCCTCATGCTTTGTCCCTGTCCTTAAGAAATGTCCCTAAGGTTTATAGGGAATGTCCTTGTCCCTGTCCTTATAGGTGATTGATTCATACTCTTTGCAGACAAAGGAATAGTCTTTCTCACATGAACGAATGCTCAAACGTCATTGGATAAACGGCGTTTTGTTTAAAGTACCTTAAAAAAGTTATCAACCCTATTTATAAGCTGAAAAAAAAAGAAAATTGAAAATTTAGAATATGGGATTCGATCTCTGATTCATAGGTTGAGAAGCAAAAATCATAACCTCTCGACTTCCAAGGCATGGAAATTGAAGCAGTAAAACATCTTTACGAACTTATAGTATATTTCGGGTTGGTATGAAAATTGAAAACCAAATATTTTTCACGCAAAAATGTATTACATGACCCAAAAATAACGATAAAATTAGTACCGCAACACAAGCCCACGACCAGGGCTGGGCACGGTTACACGGTACGCACCGTGTACACGCGTGTAAGCTAAGCGTGTACACGGTTAGGGGTCACTATCCGCGGTTACTTAGCGGTTACAGCGTGCACACGTTAAGACACAGTAACCGCGGATACTGTAACCGGTTACTCTAAACGGATAGTGTAACCGGTTACTCATCATACTTACAGCCGTATGTCCGTTCAGCCCCGGATAGTGTAACCGGTCCTTACTCTAAACGGATAGTGTAAACGGTTACTCTAAACGGATAGTGTAACCGGTTACACTATCCGTTTTCCGACTTCGTGTACCCGTTAAGAAAAATGTTCGCTCGGCTGCTGGATTTATGCAAATTAGCCTACAATCGTGCGCAATTGATTTGCCTGTGTGTTATTTCATATACGCATTTGTGTGCAAGCTATATTCTTCAAGATATATAAAGGCATTTATACTGACAGCTCAGCATTGTCCCAGTAGCTCATATGGTAGCTTGCTGGTCTGCAGATCTAGAGATGGGTGGTTCGCATCTTCCCTTGGTCATTCCTCCCCCCCTCTGCCTGTTGACGTTTAGTAACCGTGTAACCGTTTAGTAACCAACCGTTTAGTAACAGTGTAACCGTTTAGTAACCGTGTAACCGTTTAGTAACCGTGTAACCGTTTAGTAACCGTGTAACCGTTAGTAACCGTGTAACCGTTTACACGGTTAGTATCCGTGTAAACGGCTACACGGATACTTAGCGTGTAAACGGTTACACGGTTACACGGATAATTAGCGTGTACACGCGGATAATTGCAGTAACCGTTAGTTAGCGTGTACACGCGGTTACTAGCTTTCGAAACTAACCGTGTAGGTACACGGATAGTGATTTTGTAACCGTGCCCAGCCCTACCCACGACATTCTTTCACTAGTAGTCGAGTTAGTCCGTGATTGGTTGTTCCTGGTGTCACATGTAGTGACTGCCATATTTTGATTGTCCGAGTTGCTTAGGGACAGGGAAAAAGTAGAACATTGCTCATCATTGCTTAGGGACATAGGGACAGTCCTTATGGCTGCTTAAGGACATTCCCTAAGCTGCTTAGGGACAAGTATGAATCAATCGCAGCTTAGGGACAGGGAAAAGGAAAAGGACAACAGATAAGTATGTATGAATCAAACCCGCATGCGGACAGGGACATTTCTTAGGGACAAGGACAGTCCTTAAGGACGAGTATGAACCGGGCTTAAGACTGGCTAGTCCATTGGCTTACACAGAGTTCAGTAAGCCAACGTGGTGAGTTTAGTCTTCACAATGGAACTTTACACCTAAAAAATTTTGCTCTGGGCAAATTTTAGTGTAGTTTACTAAAATTATGGTCTCTTTACCCGTAATTTACACATCCTGAAAAAATGGAAACTACTAATTATGCAACAACCATCTTAACTATTTATATTTATTTGCGGACGTGTAGCTGCTGATTCTTCTTGTAATTAATAATATAAGTTTACACAAGTTTACACAATTTTTCTAATATAGTAATCGTCTTTAATGATTAATATGCAAATGTCTTGTCTCATAAGTCGACCTTCTGTGCTTTAATAATTTGCGTTGTGCTCAAATAATAAAAAAATATCTACTTTGTTTCTAGTTTAATATTATCATAGGTATCTTTACAGCATTAAAAACCTGTTTCAATTAAAAAAACAAAATTGAAAACGGCAGTATTTACTTAAGATAAGCATGTACAAAATAATGATAATATGCCTACGGAAAAATGATGGCTTTACGTTATAAGATGAGTGAAAGTTTTTCGAATTGCTACTTTATTCCTGCAATATGTCATGTATAAAAACAAAGTGGAACCATGTAAACTGGATTTAAAGATTTTACCTACATACGTTTAACTAAAATAGTCTGGCTTTTTGGAAATTTTTTTTTATATTTTTGATTTGTGGCTTGCCATCTGTGGAAAATTATAATCCAATAATCCTTTGGCAAACGTTATACGGGTTGGGGAAATAAGCACCTGTATTGACTATTGACGTACAAAAGCACTCTTAAACCGTAGCAACATAAGCAGTGATGCGCGGGAGCAATCGGCGAGGGGGGCGGTGTTCTCTAGCTCTGTTTTTTTGAAGACAGCCGAAAATTGTTTGCGGTTTTTTGATTTTTAACTCATTTTTGGGTCACTGTTTTGGCCGTCAGAGGGATGTTGTGGTACTTGGGGTGGTGGTGGGTGCCCGCTGTTTGAGGTATGCGCGTTAAACACCCGGAATATTGTGAATTACCCCCCCCCCCCGGCCCCTATCCTCCCCCCTTTGTATGTTATCTATGAGTATAATATGAGTGCGCTTGTATAGCTGTGTGGCCTTGACGATAAAAAATTTGGGTATCCTGAAGTGGGTGATCAAAGAACAAAAAAGATGATGCCTAAGCCCTAAGACCTAAGCCTAAGCAAGCACTAAGCTTCAGCCTAAGCCTAAGTCTGAGGCCTAATCTATGGGCAAATAAGGCAAACCTGAAAATGTGCAACCGTTACAATTCTCACACAACAGCTACAAAAGATCGTCCGATCACCCACTTTTTTTCAAAAATTTTACGCGAGACAATTTTCACTGACGTAACGGACAACTTTGTAAGTTATGTATCTAACCGAGGGGGCGATTTAACTTCACTAAAGCAAACGAAATGATCATTTTCATTTTGCTCTGACTGCTTCATCGCGCACGGGAAAGTCACGTAGCAACTTGACAGTTGTGGTAAAAAGTTCCTGTTTCAATGAATAAGGTAATAAGGTAATTAATAAATTGAATTTATAATTGTTTACGTATGGATAGCTTTATCTGACGACAATTACCTAATAACACATGCAGAACTAGTCTAATATTAAGAGAAGCTTAACTTAACTTACTTACCTACTTTACTGACATTTCTTGCGGTTAGGCTGATGTGAAGCAACAAGGTAAAATTTCCAGAAGATGAAATTGACATGCATGCGCTAATGTCACTACAGCTCATAGACTGGGAAAAAGATTGAATTAAAAAGTAGAGTAAAACATGAAAACAAAACTTTCAATTGTTACCAATGCACGATTTTCAAACAAACAATGTAAACAAGCTGTGTAATGAATAAATAAACTGTCTACAAAGGTACAACCGTAGCCATTAAATTATATACAATTGTGAAAATTTTTTCACAAATTCTGTAGTTTATAATTTACTTTACCACGCAATTAAATTCTTTTCTGCTTCCCAATTTGGCCATTCCCTATGAAAGCTTGTGCCGGAAGGTCTAATAACTTGACGTTTGTGGCTTCCAACTGTTCTTGTAAAGTTTGACAAAGAAAATAAATTAAATTACTCCGATTCTCAGATAATTGCGTAACTGAATCACGTAAGTTAGTTTGGAAACGGAACTTATTTATAGAAAAAGCCGTACAGTGCACTTCCAGTAAAATAAAATAAACTCAGAATGACGCAGAGTGTAACAATATTTTTGATCAGAGTGGAAAAACAAAGTTAAAAAAGAAAAGATTACATTGACGTCAAATATTAGTTACGTTTTCGCAGTTGACAGGAATCTAAAACTAATAAAAAATTAGTCTGAGGCAGATTTATACCTGCAGAAGCTCAATCTTCGAAAGATTGAGAGGTAATTTATTAAAAAAACACATATCTTTGAATTAGGCATTAGGCTCGATTTTGGATTCATGTCTTCTTGATTGGGGCAAGATTACTGAGTAAAAAACACAATTCCCCAACAATTTGCATGTGACGAAATAAGATATTTTGACAATAACCGTTCTATGGCCCGTTTCGGTACAATTTAAACGTAGATACATATTTTGTTATATCGGAGGTTTTGAGATGGAAAATTAATTAACATGCATTTTATCACTAATCGTTAATACCTGAATCTGTTTAATTTCACTAAAAAGCAAAGCACTTGAACGTATGAATGGTTTTTCAAAGTTTTAGGTCAGCATGCCCATGTTTGCATGGAATGGGTATCTGAAGCCAATTATGGCTTTATTAAAGCAAACTTTCAAATTTATTTGAGTCTGCTGAGTGCTGAATAGTTATTGGTTTCGAGTGGGCCTCCGAAATATAGCAAACTTTCTTCTTGAAAAGTCATTACTGTTTGCAAAACCAGCTAGCTGAATCAAACTTTATTTCGGTAATGCCTCAAGTATTTTTGCTTGTCTACAAATTGAACCGGGCAAACTGTATAATTTGGCTTTGAATTAAAATTATTTTCTCGCCGTCTAAAAGAATCATCCGAATTTCGGCCACAGTTGAACATCAAAAAATGTCCATTAACTCAAGTTGAAATTTCTTTGAGATTCTATTAGCAGCCATGTAATTAAAAATTAGTCACCAAAATGATTAAACTTTAAAACTGTTGTAGTTTTTCCAACAAACTTCTTTTCGATGACCTAAGAAAAAAAAACATCCTAAACTCGTGCTTGGAGGCGTAATTGCTTTTACTAGGTCACATGAGGTAGTTATTTCCTGCTGATGATGAACAGTTCAAAGACCGGAAAAGCAATAAAAAGGTTGAAAACACTATTCCTCGAGACAAATAGGTCGAATTTTGTTTTTATGACAATTGAAATGGGTATGTATTATCGTCTTGTAGAAATGGAAAACATCCAGTAACCATAGCACGGCTCAGTCTATAAATTATTAAGTTGATAAGTACATATTGTGTGTTGAGTTTATAGACGCATAAAAAAGAGACATCAGTGGTGTATTGAAGTGAAGGAAAGATAATCTTGAGTCCCACGCAAAATCTTAGAACTAATGTTCACTTTTTTTATTAATATAATCGTCAAAAACAGTTCATGTTCGTTAACTTGGATTGTTTTGTAAGCAAGAAAGCAGCGTAAATTATAAAGCAACAATTTAACACTAAAGTGAAACGTTCATACCTTCTAGTGTTAAAACAAAACGGTTACCCTAATTTCGACAAAAATAAAAGACATTGAGGCCTCGGGAATCAAATAAATACGAAACGTTTTGACTTAAAAAATGATAACATTACATACATATTTCCCAATCTAGAAGAAACCTTGTCATTTTATCAAAAATGTTTTACTGATCAAGTTGTTGTTTTGCTCCTACCGACTTAGATTTTCTGGTAGCATAATTAAGCTCATGGTCAAAGTTTGCCAGGATAACTCAACCCTTTTCTTTCAACAGTAATTGCAGAGAGAGTTTGCACTTACTAGGTATTCAGAACATTGAAACCTGTCGGATTGATGCTTCACAGAATCACTTAATGTATGAGGATTCTAATTAAATAAAGCCAATCGCGCAGTGGCTAGGGGCAAAAATCAGACTAGAAAGCATGACCACTGAAACAACATGGTCAGCCAATGAGGATCCAAATCCCAGCCTCCCAGCACTTAGCGCAAAATTGAAAAATCGGAATAAAAAGGGTTGACAAGATTCAACTTTGCATACTAAAAATAAACTCTAATACAACAAATAACTGGCAAACTTAATTTGATAATTGGACTTCAGGAAATCATACGTTGATTTAAGTTGCTTTTGTTGAGCTTGTAGCAGAGCTAAATTTACGCATGATTCTTAGCGTGTTCAGTAGCCTGTAAAGTTTATTGTGAGCGTTATTTAAGTCACCATAAAACATTTGCTTTCACAATAATATCTTTAAGTAGGTGAACTACCAGTACGCCTCCTACCCGGACAAAATTGATGGGCCGTCACAAGGCTGCCAGTACAAACAAGTAGGCCCCAAAAGGAGTAATGTTCCTTCCCCGGTGGCTACCTTTCAAGTTTAATTGAATTGTATCTATTGCACTGTACGCTACACTGCGTAACTTAGGTACTTACCCTACTACCTAGCTTATTCTAAACTGCACTATCTAAAACTACCACCTACCTTATTCTTAACTATTCTAACTACGTATGTACATACATACATAGTATACTTACAAACCCTACTACCTAGCTTATTCTAAACTGCACTATCCAAAACTACCACCTACCTTATTCTTAACTATTCTAACTACGTATGTACATACATACATAGTATACTTACAAAAAAGTGCTGCAGGATGTTAAGCATCCCGCTGCAGCGAGCCATTCGGCCCAAATTCCGCTTTGATCTGAGCTGATCACATCAGCTCCAAGAAGTGATATACAGTGTTATCCAGGTTTTCCTATATACTGCGGGTGAAACATTTCGGTGCCGAAGCTGAAATAGTTACACCACAACCCTCTACATTGATTATTGATTTTCATGGATATACGCAGACAAAAATCAACAGGCAACTCTCAGGCTAAAAACACACACTAAACATACAGGCTATGCACTATGCAGACTGCTCAGCAGCGTTTAACGCTGCGAACAGTTAGTTTCAAAACAATAGTTCCTTCTCTAGAAGGAACAAAAAATGTACTGTGGATGAGTTCAAAATAAATCATACAACATCAAACAGCAAAGGATGTTCAAACATTAACAACCACTAGGTAATCTCGGTTGCCTAATATATAGTTAAAATTGGGTCAACAATGAACACAATCAAACATGAACAATAAAAAAGCAAGCGAAAAACTGTTTTCGAACCCTCATGTCTGATGTCAAACGAGGCAGTTGTAAAAAATCGTGATTAAAATGAGACAACTTTAGAGTTATGCACTGTTAGTGTGTCTAACTGAAGGTATATTTGCTTTAGTAATTGAAACTCGGAGAGGAAACTAGGGACAGGAACACTTGAAAAACAGAGTCTATCAAAGTTTACTGTGAAAACAAATAGCATAGCCTATATCGCTTCACGCTTGCCTTGTCAAGCTGAAATGTGAGGAACAACGGGGTGTGAAAACGAAGCCGTAATTAGTTCAGATCTGCTTTCAGCCCCGGTGCCTTTGACGAGAGCTACTGACACGAAATGGCCATTAGTTACACTATTAATTTTTGGCACTGACAGGAAGGTTACACGCGCGACGCTGACACAACTTACAGACACGGCTCAGTACCCACGAGGCAAATAAAAAAACCAAGAGATGAGATAAGGCTTTAGCCCGGTTCATAGTTGTCCGTAAGGGCTGTCCGTGTCCGAGTCCGTGTCCGTGTCCGTAAGAGTAGTTTGATTCACAGTTGTCCGGATGTCCGTAAGAACTTGTCCGTGAGTGTCCGTAAGGGCTGTCCGGATGTCCGGAAGTCAAGTTGAATTCCTTTCAACTTTTGTCCGTGTCCGTAAGGAACTAGCCAATCAGATTATAGCCTTTATAGTCACGTGTAGGTGCGTGTACATAAAATTCCTCCGCGCATAGTAAAATAATGTTAAATTTGTAGTAATTTCAGCTCAGCAGCTTCATTTTAGTGTGCTTAGAACGTTTTTATTTGTTTTTTGAAGCTTGCATTCTAATATACTTGGTACACTGCAGAATGTGTAGGCGTTATTTTATATGCAGACGCACTGTCCGCCGAGTGTCCGTAGAAGTATGAATTAATGCTGCTTACGGACACGGACACGGACAAATGTTACGGACAACCTTCCGGACACGGACACGGACTCGGACACGGACAACTACGGACACTTCCGGACAACTATGAACTAGGCTTTTATCGAGTTTTCAGTGAGTACAGTCGAATGCAAACTACGTTTGAACAAAAAACTCAGAGTTGAACGGTCAGATTGGTGTTAATTAAGCGTTCAGATGCTTATCTAAGGGAACATGGTCGATTTTTGTTACCTATGGCATTGTTCAATGTTTGTATTTAATGTACATTATTCTGTTGCTAGTCTCAAGTCTGTTGTTGTTCCTTGTTTTGGTAGGAGTTCAGTTTCAGTTTCGTATTAACATATTTGACAAACGAGATGAGTTCGACTTTAACACTATTTCTCTCCCTGACCTTACTGGAAATATGTCCAGTAACTGTGCTTATAACACATTTAAGAACGAATTAAGGGGGTAGTGTCGCGAAAGCAGTTTTGCTCATAGGCTGTGAAAATAGAACTTTTTGTTTTGAAGTAGTACATTCAATGAGAAGCTAGTCCAACGCTGTATGGTATCAAATAATTACTGCCAGACATCACACTATCAATATTGACAAATATCTTGGACCAATCGTCATTAGTAAACCAGACATTACACAATAGGGACATAAAAGTTCGAAAAATCAAGCCAGATATCAGATTGGCCAGCTTGTGAAGTACACATAATGTGTGGACACACAATTTTTTGCGACAAATAAGAAAACAGAAAATTGAAGATTTGTTTTTCTTTGGATTTGAAAATAAGCGTCTAGATTTTTCACAATCTATCATTATTGCTGTTACTATTTTACCGTTTAAGTACACCTTCACAGTTCAAACTAATATTACTCCACAGCCGCTACAGTAATCTGCACTAAATTTTTTGTGCATAAACTACAACATATGTGCTATTAGTCTGTGTAAAAAAACTAAACAGAAAAATTGATAAATGTGACTAAAAAATGGAATGTGAATAGGATTTTTTTTCGTCATTTTTCCGAACTTGAGACATTATTGCAAATTTTATGCTGCACCAATTTTGCTGAAACTTGGCAAAATAATTCGCCTTTAGATAGATTTTTAAAATATAGAAAGAACAATCTCTAACATTTTACTGAACAAGTTTTACAGTCGCGCAAAATCGACTGCTTTCGCGACACTATCCCCTTAATACGTTTTTGGAAAGTTTGCAGTAGCTTGAATGACTTCAAACTACGAACCAACAAACTTATGTATAGTCTGGTCCCTAAGGGATATAGCAAAAGACGCTTAAGAGCATCGTTCATCACCATATGTACTAAGTTGAGTATGCATAAGAAATACGGAATCGATACTCCTGAACGTTTATATTACATATAGTTAAAGCCTGTTTATTATGAACTATTGTCCTTTAATGTTACTAATATGAACCTAGCTGAGGCGACTGGCGACGAAACCATTTTTATTATATTTTTATTCTTTTTTCAAAATTTGAAAGACATGTCCCTGGAGGTAGCTCCACTGAAGAGTCGCCTACCTACCAGGTGTACGGTCTGGAAGAAGTCGCAATCACTTACTAAATTTAATTTAAGTGCACTAATTTCATTGTTTTGTTATACTATATTTGATTCAACATGTGTTTTCTCCTTTCCCCTTAAACTATCTCTATATATACTAACACTATAAATACTTTAGTAAACAAAATCTCCCTCTTCACTAATAATATTTAGTTAATAGTTGACCAGTTATATGCAAAACTATTCTCTTCGCCCTCCCTTTCCCCCTCTATCCCTATCTTAACTTTGTATAAATACTTACGTAGACAAAAATTACCATTTTTCACAAAGTTCTATTGGTGTTTCGTAGTTTGGTGGCTGAGTGTTTTCTCGCTCTTACTACGTGGCACTTGCGTTTTTTGCTTTTATTTATATTTATTTAACTCTCTCTCTTCGTCTACTTAAGTTTAAACCT
>JASANF010000629.1:0-50349 GCA_030248245.1 Trissonchulus sp. WLG1_4
TCTATAGCTTAAACTGTAGGTAATTATGTTGCCGAGGTGTATCTTTTTTATAAATTTAATCCAATTGTTTTGGCTCAAAATACACTAGTTTTTCTAAAATTGGTCAACTGAAATCGCTGCAGAATTTTACCAAAAACAGAAATCAACATTTTCGAAGAAGGTACACCTGAATCTACTTATTTTCTAACTCTAAGTCAAATTTCACAATGAAAAAACGACATGGAGGAGAGCTATCACGATTCAAAAAAGGCTATTGCTGATCAGAAAAATCTGAGGTTTGCCCACACAAACGACAGTGTCAAAAAATCAAGCGTATTTTTTAATGCAAATAACCACTGAGAAAAGTTGGAGAAGCCAAAAAGTAGCTAACGAAAAATTAGCTTGAAAAATAGTGCATTTTGTCAATATCGCTCAACGTAATTTAAAAATTTTTTTACAACTGTTTGCCTACACAAATGACTTTATAAAAAGTTGCAGTCACCTATTGTCTGCGGAAACCGTTATCAAAAGTAACAAAAGCCATATACAATTTTTCGGAAAATCGATTTGAAGATTTTGCCATATCAAAATTCAGGTAAAAAATTAATTTCAACGAAACTACATGTTATGTATATCAAACGACTAATTCACTGCTGAACAACCTTTCTTCAAGAACAAAGACCTGAAAACGTGACTGAAAACTTTCCCTGCCCAAAGTCGGTTATTTTGGAGCGCCACCTTAAGGTGGTACTAACGAATGTGCAGTTTTTTTTAAATTTTAAAAAAAATTCGTTGGTTCAACCGGCATTTTTTTTAGAATAAATTCTTATTAAAATTGATTCATATACACATAACGGCAAATTAAGTTGGTGGGATCATGTGAAAAATTTTTACGAGCAAGCTTAAGTTAACAAGCCAAACTACACAACAAGAGAATAAGAATTTAACAGTTCTGGCCACTTTTCTCAGCGCATGCACAACGCATAAGCACAAAAATGAACATTATTAAACTTTTGCAAATTTTCTAGACCCAAAATGAAAATTTTTTGCGTAGATATAGAACCCCAAAGTTCAGTGTGAATAGAAACTTTTGACCTTAAAAGCTTATATTTCATTTAATAGTTGACGAACCCTAAAATCGTGCATTTTGGGTCTAGATAGTTTATTTTTAATTACTTATGCCATTTTTCGCATGTTTTTGTTGTTTAAACTCGTCAAAAAGTGGACAGATTTGAAAGTGCTCAAATTGGTCAAATTGGCCTGCTTATATCAAGTGTCACATAAAATATACTTGTACTTATGCAATGAAACTTCACACAATTGTAGAAGAAAAATAGCGCTTTCCAACGATATAAACAAGTTGCTTTAAAGTTAATTATTCATTGAATACTAGCCTGTTGAAAAACACTGCACATTCGTTAGTACCACCTTAAGGGGGCGCTCCGGGAATCAACGTATTGGGCCATAACTTTTTTCAGCTAAAGAATTCGGACATGTGTCAAGAAGCAAAGTTACTCAGAATGATGTGGGCTTTCATTTGATACCAATATCAAGATATGATGAACATAGAGCAACAAAAATTTATTAAGAAGTCATCAATTCACATCATTAGACACAAAATAGCAGTCGAAAAATGTTTGAAACGGCAAGATTAAGTTTTACGTCCATTTTTACCCGCAAACCCGCTTCTACCAAAACTGTGTTTGATTTGGTACATTTTTAACATTGTCGAAAAAACTATGTAACATTGCTTAGCTACCTAAACTGTTTTTTACTACGGTCTTGGGTTCCCAAAATTCTGCACAGTTTCAGCGCATTTGGGCAACGCTACGCAAAGTTGCTGGCTCAAAAAAATTATACTGAGCAGTGCTAACGGTAATTTTCGGCATTTGATATCTCTTTGCTGCTTCAACCGATTTGGCTAAAATTTAGCATGAAGATGGCCTATCATTGTGGGCAGTTAAACATTCTTTAATTTTTTTAAACTAATGTTCTAGACCGTTATACCACTGCTTTTCGTGCTGGGAGACCAACCTAGAAAAAAATTGTAATTTTAAAAAATTCGCGCTAAATAGTCAAAAACAAAAATAATGTTGAACTAGTGGAGCGCAAAGGCTAATTTTGATATATGAACCATAATTTTCAGCCAAACACGCCATTAGTTATCGCTTGCCGAAAAATTCACTCACGCGCAGTGCTCTGGCAGTCACGTGACAAAGGGTTATTTCATAGGACATTCATAGGTTATTTCATTCAAGGACATATTCCTAAGCTGCTTAGGGACAAGTATGAATCAATCGCAGCTTAGGGACAGGGAAAAAGGAAAAGGACACTTCGGAAGTATGTATGAATTAATCGTTTATAAGGACATGGATAAACTCTTAGCAACAGGGCACAGTTTTCAAGGAGGAGAGTATGAAATGAACCAGGCTTAAAAAGGGGCGACTCAGGTCAAAAATCTTAGTCCTTTAATTTTGTTTATTTTCACAAATGAACCACTTCGAAGGCACCCCAACCTCGGATAAGAACAATTAAGCTTGAAGGTGCACTTTTGGTTCAGTGCGTTTGTCAGTGTATTTACATTTAGGCAAACATAATGCAAAAATGCCAAACTAAAAAGGAGCCGTTAGTTGGACAGTTCTAGCAATAAACCACGTTAAGCTAATCAAGCTGAAACTTGGCATACCTAGTAGCAGCTAGGCTTGAAAAAAGTATACTTAAACTTGAATTCAAACTAAAAAAGTATGACCTTAAACTTAAACTTAAACTTAAACTTATTCAAAATTGACGTGAGGACTTAAAGTTAAAACTAAATAAAAATTCAAGGCGTCAATTTAAACTTAAACGTTTTTGAAAATTAGAACTTAAACTTAAATTATACTTAAAAATGTTCTTAATTATTGAGTTTTTTCTTCTGCTGAAATTTTTCGTGAAACTTAAATTCTACCAAAAATGTCAATGACTGGCTTTTCATTTAGGCTCGCGTTTTTCCTGTTATGCCACAGCACAACAGGTCTTTAATTTTGATTCTGGGTAATTTCAGTTACTTTTATAAGTCTTTACATAAAGTATTGCATAAATTGAATCTCACGGGAGAACTTATGAGAAGGTTACGAGTGGTACATAAAGGGTGGGATTTCACCACGTGGTTTTTAAAAACCATGGTTTTACGTACGTGTGCATATGGTTTGCACATATTTTCATTACGAAATATAGCATGATTCGTTACTGAATTTTGAGCATTTTAAAATCATGGTTTGTTGAGTTGAAATTTCAGCACACAAGAAAAACCTGTGATGCTGCAGGTTCCGAAATCACACCAAGACAAAAATCACTAATTTTTAGAAAATTGACTAAATTTGTAACAAAACAGGCGATATTTCGTAATGAAAATATATGCAAATCAGAAAAACTAAACGTAAAACCATGGTTTTTAGCAAAAACTACTGTGGTGAAATCCACCCAAGTGTTTTATAACTTTCACAATATAAGCTTCCCATAAGTTCTTCTATAAAGTTCTCACAGTAAAATTATATGCTCTCGCTGAAAACCGCATGCAATGAGCTACGAACACGCACTCGTCACAATTAGATGTCTAGCAGTAGGATCACCAGCCTTGATTTTCGTACTAGGGGTGCGCTCGTTTAAAATCTCAATTTAAAAAGTAATGAATCAGGTTTGTCAGTGGATTTAATTATTCAAGCGCATAACAGTTACCCAGGACTACCTGCTGCTGTCGTTTTATAGTAAAATCTTTAATCAATATATTCAGAAATGTTCAATAAAGTTTTAAAAAATACATTCCCTAAACTATGCCACTTTATGCTCTACCAAGAGAACCAGTTTTCATGCTTTTTTTCGAGGTTTGTACCAATTATTTAGCTCAAAGGTGAGTTATGGGGTGCCCTCACTTTCTAAATTTACTGAAGAAAACTCGGGACCCACATTTAGCATTTTACCAGTAGCCTGAAGTTTCACTTCATAAATTTATGTTGTGATTATCCAGCTACCCATAATTTTAGGTGGAAAACATAAATTTATGATAGAACATGAGGTGATTCCAGAAGTTATGTCAAGCTTCTGAAACACCTATGAGGATATGTAAGACTTTATGGGACCCATAAGACTTATGTGAAGTCTCTGAAACGACCCCCTGGACAATAACACTGAGCTTGTGTTCACCTTTTGTCTGTTGGTTTGTGTAACTTGTGCTTCAGTCTAACAGCGCGGGCGTCACATGTGGTTTGCAGTGTTTCTACGTTAGTTTGAATGGGCTCAGTGTTAAATTACATGGGCAGTGAAAACATCTACTTTAAGTGAAATACCATTAGAGATTATGGAACGCAAAAAAAGTGAAGGACGGTATCGAACTCTCTGGCATCAGATTATAACTCGAACGCGCTAGCGTCTAAGCCAACCAGCTCTCAAAAGATTTTGAATAAATGTGTTGTTACCAATAAAACACTATCGTTGATTTTGTTGTGACAGTTTGAGGATTTGTGTGATCAATCATTAATACTGAACAGAAATTGTGATATTAAACTTAAAAACTTAAATTGCGAATAGAATTCAAAATATATTTTTACAACAAAAAATGTTAGAAATATGTCAACCTTAACATTGAACGCAAACTACAAACTGAGCATCAGATTTTTTGCAGATAGATTGTTGTTAAAGATTTTCATCTATCGTGTATCGTAGCCGAAATAGCTCAGTTGTGAGAGAGTTAGGTTGTTGGTAAAATCCAGCTTCAGCCCCAGCCCCGGCCCCAGCCCCAGCCCCAGCCCCAAGTGGGTAAAACCTAGCCCCAGCCCCAAATGTAACAGTGGGTAAAATCCAGCCCCATGTTGGGTAAAACCCAGCCCCAGCCCCAACTGGGAAAAATCCAGCACCAGCCCCAAATGGGTAAAATCCAGCCCCAGCCCCAAATGGGTAAAATCCAGCCCCAGCCCCAAATGGGTAAAATCCAGCCCCAGCCCCAAATGGGTAAGATCCAGCCCCAGCCCCAGACCCAAATGGGTAAAATCCAGCCTCAGCCCCAACTGGTTAAAATCCAGCCCCAGCCCCAAATGGATAAAATCCAGCCCCAGCCCAAACTGGGTAATTTCCAGCCCCAGCCCAAACTGGGTAATTTTCAGCCCCAGTCCTGGCCCCAGCCCCAGCCCACGCACAGCCCCAGCCCCGACCCCCAGTTGGCGAAACCCATCACCGCTTTCAAATAGGCTAGGTAACCTATGATACAGGGATTAAGGGGTAGTGTCGGCCAAAGCAGTCGATTTTGCGCGACTGTAAAACTTGTTCAGAAAAGTTAGAAATGTTCGCGATATTTAAAAATCTATCAAAAATCACGCCAAGTCAGCAAAAGCAGCAATAGGCAAAAAAAAAAGACGAAAAAAAACCACAATCCAAGCACATATCAACAGACACAGACGAAGCACATAAGAGCACACAAAAAGGCAAAACAGCCAAAACAAACAAAGAACAAAAGAAAAAAAAAAAAAATCAGCACACAAAAAAAAACACCACCCCACCCCCACAACCCACCAACAACCCACCCACACAAAAAACAACACAACACCAACCAAACAAACCCCCCCCCCCCTTAACTGGTCGTGTCACTGCTATGTAGGCCGAATCTCCTTTGGGCCGAAACTATTTCAGAAGCATACGTGCATGCATTATATATTCTTCGCAGGTGGTCCCTATTCGTGTTGTTGAAAAATACAGAAAAATTAAAAATTATTACGAAAACTTAGCATTAGTGATTAGATACGTGAATTCGATCGAAACAAAGCAGGAATTGAACTGCAAGGACAATTACGTAAAGCTTACTGAAATTTATGTAAAATCTGGCAGAAAACAGATCAAGGTTTTCACAAAATGTTACTAAAAGATGGTGGACAAGCTATGAGAATTTATACAAATAAATTGGTTGAAAATGTGCAGAACTGAGATTGAAGTTTGGTGCCAGAAAATTTAAATGAGTATGATAAAGTGCTGCAGTTACTAATGACTAATTATGCTTCAAAAATTTTTTCGGCCTAACCGTGATTCGGCCTTGCGGTAACAGTTGAAGTTGTATCAAGATTGCGGTGATGTGTTTTGCCAACCGGGGGCCGGGGCTGGGGCTGTATGTAGGTTGGGGCTGGGGCCAGGCAGGGCTGGAGCTGGAAATTACCTATTTGGGGCTGGGGCTGGATTTTACTCATTTGGGGCTGGGGCTGGATTTTACGCATTTGGGGCTGGGGCTGGATTTTACCCATTTGGGCTGGGGCTGGATTTTACCCAGCTGGGGCTGTGGCTGGGGCCGGATTTTACCCAGTTGGGGCTGGGGCTGGATTTTACCCACTTGGGGCTGGGGCTGGGGCTAGGGCCGGGGCTGGGGCTGGATTTTACGCAGACCCGAGCGTTAGACTATAGATCTAAATGTCCTTGGTTCTGTAGTAACCTATTCTAACGGTACATACGTATCTACTTTATTCGTACTTAATTGTACGTAATTGCCTATATGAGCTAAGTCCTATTAGCTAACGTAGCTAACTGTTCCAGTTAGCTAACTTAGCTATCACCCTTATTAGTCACTAGCCTAAAGTCAGCCCTAGCTTAATCCGACAGCCTAGCTGCTGGCTCAAAGCCAGTTCTCACGCATTCCTCGGATTCCTGGCCTGCCCGACGTGTCTGGAATGTGGCGTGACTAAAGGTCACACCACATTCCACCATGAGCTGATTCTATTTTAAGAACAGCTCATCCGGGGTATAAAAGCGGCTGCCAGTTCGACTGGTGGGTCCAGTCTAGGGAGCCTCAGCACGAGCTGACGCGTGTGCATGTGTGTGCGCTATTAAACTGTATTTCTGCATTGGCCTCAAGGTGTCTTCAAGCGGCTGTCTGCGTCTAGGCAGCTTATTACATTTGGCGCTGCGATTATACAGTGCGGGCCTACGTGTGTATTACACCTTAGTGTGTATTACAGAGACTAGACCGACCTAGCAAGCAGGCCTAACGTTGCGGTAGGCTTTGCAGTGTCGCCTAAATATTGAGGTAGTGCGTGCTACCTGCTGTGCGCGGCTAGGCAAGTACACGATTTTCAAATCGATTGCAGCTGGCTGTAGAGTTCGTGATTGCATTATTAAGTACAGTCAGTCTAGCTGCTGCTTCGTGGTGGTGTAGGTTACGTTAACACCTAACTGCTGCCTTCCGGCTTATATGCAGGCATTTGTGCCTTCCTGTCTTTGTGCACGTGTCACCTCATCCCATAATCTTTGGTCATACATTTTTTTTCATTGATAATCTCATCATTTATTCATTTAATAATTTGTAGGTAATACTAAATTCAAATTAAATAGTCTATTTACGCTGTTTCTTTTTTTTACTGTTTTTACTCTATACGGTATATGACAGAAGGCGTCACCACTAGGAGTCAACACAGAATTATGACTGAACAACTGGCACAGCAGATACAACAACAACAGGTCATTATTCAGTCCCTACAGCAAAGATTAGAGGCTTTGAGTTACACATCAGCATCTAAGTCTGTGCCTATTGTGCTGTCACCGTTCTGCGGTCGCTTAGGGGAAGATTTTGCAGAATTTCTAACAATGTTTGAGCTTTTAGCTCAAGCGAGTTCCTTGGCACGAGTTGCACCCGGCCTACAACGGCCATGAACGGATTCCCGTGTTTCTAGCTGCTTCAGGAAATACTGAACTTAGATCTATTGCAGCTGGCCTCGGTACGGTCTTGCAGACAGTAGTTGGGCCCGCTGTAAGTCCACTTATCAATGTGCATGGACATCCGGAAGAGCTGTGGAAGGATTTGACGAGGGGGCCTGTGTCGAAGACTCTGGCTTTTGACTTCTATGCAGAAAGCGCCATAACCTACATCATTGCAAAGATGACCACTGAAACCTCGTTTTTGGATGGATATACCAGTAAGGTTCAAAACGGTCACGTCAATTTGCTTGTGGAAAACAGCGACCGCTACTGGGCAGCTGGAGTAACAGCAGAAAAGCTACACAGATCGCCCCGTGAACCTATGCCTGGTCAAAATGCTTACGGAGAAGCAGTTCGGGATGGTATCAAACTGGCTCTCAGCCTGGTGAAGCCACTACCAGGACCGGCACAGGCAAACACGATTGTCATCGTGGGAGACTCCGTTGCGGAGAGATTTAGACCAGCCGCCGTGAACAACTTCTCATATGTCACACGAAGTGGGGCTTTCCTGGAGCACATGTTGCTCTGGATAACCGACGACTTGATCCCCCAATCAGCCCCCATGGTAATTCTATTCGGTGGCATCAACAATGTACGTTTACCATCACATTCGCAAGAGCGAATTGTTCTGATGCTACGCGATGTTATCACCGCTATAATTCGACGATTGGGGCTGATCGCTTGGTTGTTAACTCACTGCTGCCGCGTAAAACAGCCTCGAAATGAAAAAAGTCGATCGAATCAATCTTGAGTTGAAAAACCTGTCGACAGCACAGGGCTTCCGCTTGTGCACATTTGGTGAAGGCTGCGGCGGAGGAACGCAGGCGACGCGGGACCGATACCTCCCAGACGGCCTACATCCCAGCTCCGCAGCCGTGTACGAATGGTTGGAGGAACTGCTTAAAATAATATATCACAACACAAACAACACAAAGGAGAAATAAAAAAGGAGAAATTTAAAAAAAAAAAAATAAAAGAAAAGGTTTAGGGGAGGGGGGGAAGAAGAAAAGAGGAAGAGAAGAGAGAGAGGAGGGGGGAAGGAAGGGGGGAGGGGAAGGAGGAGCAAAGAAGGAAAGGAGGAGAGAGAGAGGGCGGAAGAAGAGAAAAGGGCGAGAAGAGGGAGGAGGGAAAGAGAAAAGAGAGAGAAGACAGAGAGGCACGAAGCAAGAGGAAGAAGCAAAACAACACGAGGAACCCCAGGGCAGGGCAACGCAAGAGCAAAAGCACAAAAACACCAAGCAACGAGCGACAACAGCAACGAACGACGGCGCAGCGCAAAAACAAACAACGCGAACACCACGGCACGCAAACAGCACGAACAAAAAAACCATACTTCTTCAATACATACTAAATAGGCAAGATATGGTCCTCAAATAGTGTCTGCAAGACATTAAAATAGTATGGAGGGAAGATTTATAATGGCCAATAAAAATAGATAAAAATAAGCTCATAGATGAGTAATGTGCTATTAATTGTCGTTAGCGCAAACTACATAGTTTAGTCTGTTGAGCAAGATATGCGTTCAGTTCCTCCAACCATTCGTACACGGCTGCGGGGAGCTGGATGTAGGCCGTCTGGGAGGTATCGGTCCCGCGTCGCCTGCGTCTCCGCCCAGCCTCTCACCAAATGTGCACAAGCGGAGCTCTGTGCTGTCGACAGGTTTTTCAACTCAAGATTAATTCGATCGACTTTTTTCATTTCGAGGCTGTTTTCACGCGGCAGCAGTGAGTTAACAACCAAGCGATCAGCCCCAATTCGTCGAATTATAGCGGTGATAACATCGCGTAGCATCAGAACAATTCGCTCTTGTGCGAATGTGGATGGTAAACGTCATTGTTAATGCCACCGAATAGAATACCATGAGGGCTGAGTTGGGGGATCAAGTCGTCGGTTATCCAGAGCACATGTGCTTCAGGAAAGCCCCACTTCGTGTGACATATGAGAAGTTGTTCACGGCGGCTGGTCTAATCTCTCCGCAACGGAGCTCCCAGATGACAATCGTGTTTGCCTGTGCCGGTCCTGGTAGGGCTTCACCAGGCTGAGAGCCAGTTGATACCATCCGAACTGCTTCTCCAAGCATTTTGACCAGGCATAGGTCACGGGGCGATCTGTGTAGCTTTTCTGCTGTTACTCCAGCTGCCCAGTAGCGGTCGCTGTTTTCCACAAGCAAATTGACGTGACCGTTTTGAACCTTACTGGTATATCCATCCAAAAACGAGGTTTCAGTGGTCATCTTTGCAATGATGTAGGTTATGGCGCTTTCTGCATAGAAGTCAAAAGCCAAGTCTTCGACACAGGCCCCCTCGCAAATCCTTCCACAGCTCTTCCGGATGTCCATGCACATTGATAAGTGGACTTACAGCGGGCCCAACTACTGTCTCCAAGACCGTACCGAGGCCAGCTGCAATAGATCAAGTTCAGTATTTCCTGAAGCAGCTAGAACACGGGAATCCGTTCATGGCCGTTGAGGCCGGGTGCAACTCGTGCCAAGGAACTCGCAGGCTAAGAAGCTCAAACATTGTTAGAAATTCTGCAAAATCCTCCCCTAAGCACCGCAGAACGGGACAGCACAATAGGCACAGACTTAGATGCTGATGTGTAACTCAAGCCTCTAATCTTTGCTGTAGGGACTGAATAATGACTTGTTTTTGTTGTATCTACTGTGCCAGTTGTTAGTCATAATTCTTATGTTACTCCTATAGTGACGCCTTCTGTCATATACCGTATAAAGCAAAAACAGTAAAAAAAGAAACAGCGTAAATAGACTATTTAATTTAAAATTTAGTATTACCTATAAGTTTTTAAATAAATAAATGATGAGATTATCAATGAAAAAGAAATGTATAGACCAAAGATTATGGGATGAGGTGACACGTGCGCGAGGACCGGAAGGCACAAATGCCTGCATATAAGCCGGAAGGCAGCAGTTAGGTGTTAACGTAACCTACACCACCACGAAGCAGCAGCTAAGACTGACTGTACTTAATAATGCAATCACGAACTCTACAGCCAGCTGCAATCGATTCAAAAATCGTGTACTTGCCTAGCCGCGCACAGCAGGTAGCTCGCACTACCTCAATACTTAGGCGACACTGCAAAGCCTACCGCAACGTTAGGCCTGCTTGCTAGGTCGGTCTAGTCTCTGTAATACACACTAAGGTGTAATACACACGTAGGCCCGCACTGTATAATCGCAGCGCCAAATGTAATAAGCTGCCTCGACGCAGACAGCCCTTGAAGACACCTTGAGGCCAATGCAGAAATACAGTTTAATAGCGCACACACATGCACACGCGTCAGCTCGTGCTGAGGCTCCCTGAGACTGGACCCACCAGTCGAACTGGCAGCCGCTTTTATACCCCGGATGAGCTGTTCTTAAAATAGGATCAGCTCATGGTGGAATGTGGTGCGACCTTTAGTCACGCCACATTCAGCACGTCGGGCAGGCCAGGGATCCGAGGAATGCGTCAGAACTGGCTTTGAGCCAGCAGCTAGGCTGTCGGATTAAGCTAGGGCTGATTTAGGCTAGTGACTAATAAGGGTGATAGCTAAGTTAGCTAACTGGAACAGTTAGCTACGTTAGCTAATAGGACTTAGCTCATATAGGCAATTACGTACAATTAAGTACGAATAAAGTAGATACGTATGTACCGTTAGAATAGGTTACTACAGAACCAAGGACATTTAGATCTATAGTCTAACGCTCGGGTCTGCGTAAATCCAGCCCCAGCCCCGGCCCTAGCCCCAGCCCCAGCCCCAAGTGGGTAAAATCCAGCCCCAGCCCCAACTGGGTAAAATCCGGCCCCAGCCACAGCCCCAGCTGGGTAAAATCCAGCCCCAGCCCAAATGGGTAAAATCCAGCCCCAGCCCCAAATGCGTAAAATCCAGCCCCAGCCCCAAATGAGTAAAATCCAGCCCCAGCCCCAAATAGGTAATTTCCAGCTCCAGCCCTGCCTGGCCCCAGCCCCAACCTACATACAGCCCCACCCCCGGCCCCCGGGTGGCAAAACACATCAACCCAATCTTGATACAACATCAACAGTTAACGCAAGGCCGAATCAGGTTAGGCCAAAAAAATTTTTGAAGCATAATTAGTCATTAGTAACTGCAGCACTTTATCATACTCATTTAAATTTTCTGGCACCAAACTTCAATCTCAGTTCTGCACATTTTCAACCAATTTATTTGTATAAATTCTCATAGCTTGTCCACCATCTTTTAGTAACATTTTGTGAAAACCTTGATCTGTTTTCTGCCAGATTTTACATAAATTTCAGTAAGCTTTACGTAATTGTCCTTGCAGTTCAATTCCTGCTTTGTTTCGATCGAATTCACGTATCTAATCACTAATGCTAAGTTTTCGTAATAATTTTTAATTTTTCTGTATTTTTCAACAACACCAATAGGGACCACCTGCGAAGAATATATAATGCATGTACGTATGCTTCTGAAATAGTTTCGGCCTAAAGGAGATTCGGCCTACATAGCAGTGACACGACCAGTTAAATCCCTGTATCATAGGTTACCTAGCCTATTTGAAAGCGGTGATGGGTTTCGCCAACTGGGGGTCGGGGCTGGGGCTGTGCGTGGGCTGGGGCTGGGGCCAGGACTGGGGCTGAAAATTACCCAGTTTGGGCTGGGGCTGGAAATTACCCAGTTTGGGCTGGGGCTGGATTTTATCCATTTGGGGCTGGGGCTGGATTTTAACCAGTTGGGGCTGAGGCTGGATTTTACCCATTTGGGTCTGGGGCTGGGGCTGGATCTTACCCATTTGGGGCTGGGGCTGGATTTTACCCATTTGGGGCTGGGGCTGGATTTTACCCATTTGGGGCTGGGGCTGGATTTTACCCATTTGGGGCTGGTGCTGGATTTTTCCCAGTTGGGGCTGGGGCTGGGTTTTACCCAACATGGGGCTGGATTTTACCCACTGTTACATTTGGGGCTGGGGCTAGGTTTTACCCACTTGGGGCTGGGGCTGGGGCTGGGGCCGGGGCTGGGGCTGAAGCTGGATTTTACCAACAACCTAACTCTCTCACAACTGAGCTATTTCGGCTACGATACACGATAGATGAAAATCTTTAACAACAATCTATCTGCAAAAAATCTGATGCTCAGTTTGTAGTTTGCGTTCAATGTTAAGGTTGACATATTTCTAACATTTTTTGTTGTAAAAATATATTTTGAATTCTATTCGCAATTTAAGTTTTTAAGTTTAATATCACAATTTCTGTTCAGTATTAATGATTGATCACACAAATCCTCAAACTGTCACAACAAAATCAACGATAGTGTTTTATTGGTAACAACACATTTATTCAAACTCTTTTGAGAGCTGGTTGGCTTAGACGCTAGCGCGTTCGAGTTATAATCTGATGCCAGAGAGTTCGACACCGTCCTTCACTTTTTTTGCGTTCCATAATCTCTAATGGTATTTCACTTAAAGTAGATGTTTTCACTGCCCATGTAATTTAACACTGAGCCCATTCCAACTAACGTAGAAAACACTGCAAACCACATGTGACGCCCGCGCTGTTAGACTGAAGCACAAGTTACACAAACCAACAGACAAAAGGTGAACACAAGCTCAGTGTTATTGTCCAGGGGGTCGTTTCAGAAACTTCACATAAGTCTTATGGGTCCCATAAAGTCTTACATATCGTTATAGGTGTTTCAGAAGCTTGACATAACTTCTGGATCACCTCATGTTCTATCATAAATTTATGTTTTCCACCTAAATTTATGGGTAGCCTGATAATTACAACATAAATTTATGAAAGACTTCAGGCTACTCATAAAATGCTAAATGTGGGTGCCGAGTTTTCTCATAAATTTAGGAGAACGTGAGGGCACCCATAACTCACCTTTGAGCTAAATAATTGGTACAAACCTCAAAAAAGCATGAAAACTGGTTCTCTTGGTAGAGCATAAAGTGGCATAGTTTAGGGAATGTATTTTTTAAAACTTTATTGAACATTTCTGAAAAATCTGATTTTAAGATTTTACTATAAAACGACAGCAGCAGGTATGGTGGTAACTGTTATGCGCTTGAATAATTAAATCCACTAACAAACCTATTCATTACTTTTTAAATTGAGATTTTAAACGAGCGCACCCTCAGTACGAAAATCAAGGCTGTGATCGTGCTGCTAGACATCTAATTGTGCGAGCGCGTGTGCGTGCGCATTGCATGCGGTTTTCAGCGAGAGCATATAATTTTATGTGAGAACTTTATAGAAGAACTTATGGGAAGGTTATGTGAAGACTTCTGAAACACTTTGGGTGGATTTCACCACGGTGGTTTTTAAAAACCATGGTTTTACGTACATTTTTATATGATTTGCATATATTTTCATTACGAAATATCGCCTGTTTTGTTACAAATTTCGTAAATTTTCTAAAACCCATGGTTTTTGTTCAGTTGAAATTTCAAACTTGCAGCATAGCAGGTTTTTCTTCTGCTGAAATTTCAACTGAGCAAAACCATGGTTTTAGAATATTTACGAAATCCGTAACGAATCATGCTATATTTCGTAATGAAAATATGTGCAAACCATATGCACACGTACGTAAAACCATGGTTTTTAAAAACCACCGTGGTGAAATCCACCCTTTATGTACCACTCGTAACCTTCTCATAAGTTCTCCCATAAATTCAATTTATGCAATACTTTATGTAAAGACTTATGTAAAGTTTCTGAAACTACCCCCAGAATCAAAATTAAAGACCTGTTGTGCTGTGGCATAACAGGAAAAACACGAGCCTAAATGAAAAGCCAGTCATTGACATTTAAGTATAATTTAAGTTTAGCGAAAAATTTCAGCGAAAGAAAAAACTCAATAATTGACATTTAAGTATAATTTAAGTTTAAGTTCTAATTTTCAAAAACGTTTAAGTTTAAATTGACGCCTTGAATTTTTATTTAAGTTTAAGTTTAAGTCCTCACGTCAATTTTGAATAAGTTTAAGTTTAAGTTTAAGTTTAGGGGCATACTTTTTTAATTTAAGTTCAAGTTTAAGTATACTTTTTTTAAGCCTAGCTGCTACTAGGTATGCCAAGTTTCAGCTTGATTAGCTTAACGTGGTTTGTGTTAGAACTGTCCAACTAACGGCTACTTTTAGGCATTTTTGCATACTTTTGCCTAAATGTAAATACACTGACAAACGCACTGAACCAAAAGTGCACCTTCAAGCTTAATTGTTCTTATCCGAGGTTGGGGTGCCTTGGGAGAGTAACATATGTGAAAATCAGCAAAATTGGAGAACTTTGATTTTTGACCTGAGTGGCCCCCCTTTAAGCCTGGTTCATTTCATACTCCTCCTTGAGGACTGTCCCTGTCCTTAAGGTTTGTCCCTGTCCTTATAAACGATTAATTCATACATACTTCCGAAGTGTCCTTTTCCTTTTCCCTGTCCCTAAGCTGCGATTGATTCATACTTGTCCCTAAGCAGCTTAGGGAATGTCCTTGAATGAAATAACCTATGAATGTCCTATGAAATAACCCTTTGTCACGTGACTGCCAGAGCACTGCGCGTGAGTGAATTTTCGGCAAGCGATAACTAATGGCATGTTTGTCTTAAAATTATGGTTCATATATCAAATTTAGCCCTTGCGCTCCACTAGTTCAACATTATTTTTGTTTTTGACTATTTAGCGCGAATTTTTTAAAATTACAATTTTTTTTCGAGGTTGGTCTCCCAGCACGAAAAGCAGTGGTATAACGGTCTAGAACATTAGTTTAAAAAAATTAAAGAATGTTCAACTGCCCACAATGATAGGCCATCTTCATGCTAAATTTTAGCCAAATCGGTTGAAGCAGCAAAGAGATATCAAATGCCGAAAATTACCGTTAGCACTGCTCAGTATAATTTTTTTGAGCCAGCAACTTTGCGTAGCGTTGCCCAAATGCGCTGAAACTGTGCAGAATTTTGGGAACCCAAGACCGTAGTAAAAAACAGTTTAGGTAGCTAAGCAATGTTACATAGTTTTTTCGACAATGTTAAAAATGTACCAAATCAAACACAGTTTTGGTAGAAGCCGGTTTGCGGGTAAAAATGGACGTAAAACTTAATCTTGCCGTTTCAAACATTTTTCGACTGCTATTTTGTGTCTAATGATGTGAATTGATGACTTCTTAATAAATTTTTGTTGCTCTATGTTCATCATATCTTGATATTGGTATCAAATGAAAGCCCACATCATTCTGAGTAACTTTGCTTCTTGACACATGTCCGAATTCTTTAGCTGAAAAAAGTTATGGCCCAATACGTTGATTCCCGGAGCGCCCCCTTAAGGTGGTACTAACGAATGTGCAGTGTTTTTCAACAGGCTAGTATTCAATGAATAATTAACTTTAAAGCAACTTGTTTATATCGTTGGAAAGCGCTATTTTTCTTCTACAATTGTGTGAAGTTTCATTGCATAAGTACAAGTATATTTTATATGACACTTGATATAAGCAGGCCAATTTGACCAATTTGAGCACTTTCACACCCAACAACCGCACACCGCAACAACCCCCCAAAGCACACAACGCCCCCGCCCCCCCGGCCCACCCCCCCCCCCCCCCCCACCCCCCCAAAACCCCCCCCCCCCCCCCCACCCACCCCCCCCCCCCCACCCCCCCCAACCACACCAACCACCAACACACCCCCAACCAACCAAAACAACAACCACACACAACAAAAACAAAAACCCACAACAAACCAACCACCCCCACCCACCCCAAAAACACCAAAACCAAAACAAACCAAAAAAACAACACCCCACCACCACCCCCCCCACCCCCAATCTGTCCACTTTTTGACGAGTTTAAACAACAAAAACATGCGAAAAATGGCATAAGTAATTAAAAATAAACTATCTAGACCCAAAATGCACGATTTTAGGGTTCGTCAACTATTAAATGAAATATAAGCTTTTAAGGTCAAAAGTTTCTATTCACACTGAACTTTGGGGTTCTATATCTACGCAAAAAATTTTCATTTTGGGTCTAGAAAATTTGCAAAAGTTTAATAATGTTCATTTTTGTGCTTATGCGTTGTGCATGCGCTGAGAAAAGTGGCCAGAACTGTTAAATTCTTATTCTCTTGTTGTGTAGTTTGGCTTGTTGGCTTAGCTTGCTCCTAAAAATTTTTCACATGATCCCACCAACTTAATTTGCCGTTATGTGTATATGAATCAATTTTAAAGAGACTTTATTTTAAAAAAAATGCCGGTTGAACCAACTAATTTTTTTTAAAATTTAAAAAAAACTGCACATTCGTTAGTACCACCTTAAGGTGGCGCTCCGAATAACTGACTTTGGGCAGTAAAAGTTTTCAGTCACGTTTTCAGGTCTTTGTTCTTGAAGAAAGGTTGTTCAGCAGTGAATTAGTCGTTTGATATACATAACATGTAGTTTTGTTGAAATTAATTTTTTACCTGAATTTTGATATGGCAAAATCTTCAAATCGATTTTCCGAAAAATTGTATATGGCTTTTGTTACTTTTGATAACGGTTTCCGCAGACAATAGGTGACTGCAACTTTTTATAAAGTCATTTGTGTAGGCAAACAGTTGTAAAAAAATTTTTAAATTACGTTGAGCGATATTGACAAAATGCACTATTTTTCAAGCTAATTTTTCGTTAGCTACTTTTTGGCTTCTCCAACTTTTCTCAATGGTTATTTGCATTAAAAAATACGCTCTATTTTTTGACACTGTCGTTTGTGTGGGCAAACCTCAGATTTTTCTGATCGGCAATAGCCTTTTTTGAATCGTGATAGCTCTCCTCCATGTCGTTTTTTCATTGTGAAATTTGACTTAGAGTTAGAAAATAAGTAGATTCAGGTGTACCTTCTTCGAAAATGTTGATTTCTGTTTTTGGTAAAATTCTGCAGCGATTTCAGTTGACCAATTTTAGAAAAACTAGTGTATTTTGAGCCAAAACAATTGGATTAAATTTATAAGAAAAGATACACCTCGGCAACATAATTACCTACAGTTTAAGCTATAGATTGTATAATTTGAACAAAGTTTCGCTCAGTTATGCCGTTTGAAAAATTATGCGCAATTAGCGAAAATAGAAATTTTCAAGCTGTGATAAAAAATCAAAACAGGGCAGCAGGCACGTGAAACTTACTCAAAAACAGAGCTTTGTAACAGGCTTCAATATATCTAAACGAAATTTATTCTAGCTAGAACCTACGTCGACTTATAAGATAATAAAGTTATGGAAGTTATTCGGAGCGCCACCTTAAGGGGGCGCTCTGAGTAACCTCCAATAAATCAAATTGCTATAATTTTTCTTTTCTTACTGATACGAAAATTTTTGATCAAGTACAGCCAAGACAGACACTAGGCACGTCTTTTTGCCAAGTTTGAAACTTCTGGGAGCATTTTAGGGAATTTTATGACTAAATACATCAAAATTTAAATTTTGCAAAATTTGTCTATTTTTGAAGCGACGTAGCTCAGCGGTGTGAAATTTTACTGTGCTCAGCTCAGTAAAATTTTAGTTAGTGGCGACGAATTTTTAGTTATTTCAGTTTTTATCGAAAGTGACGTTTTAGAAAGCCTATCATATTGAGGCAAATCATAAAAATTACAATTCAAGAAGTTCGATGCTTCTATATACGTCTGTTCTAACCAGTGTGCAAAGTTTCAACTGGATCGGTTTTTGCAGCTGACAGCAATCGCAAAAAAATGGGCACCATAGCTGAATTTCCGAAACCTGAAGTTTGCCTACACATACGTTTTTTTTCAAATTTTCAAAAAATAGAGCTAATTTTTCTGTACTAGAATCCGTTGAGAAAAGTTTCAGAAGCCAAAAAGTAACTAACGAAAAATTAGTTTTAAAAATAGTGTACTTTTGTCAATGTTGGTCAACGTAATTTGGAAATTTTTTTAAAAAGGTTTGCCTACACAAACGACTTTTTGAAAAGTTGCAACTAGCAATTAGCTACTGAGAACTGTTTTAAAAAGTATCAAAAGCCACATAGAATTTTTTAGTATATCGATTTAAAGACTTTTTCCCACTGAAAATTTTGTTGAAATTTCAAGTTGAACAAAATTTGACGTTATGTAGATCAAATGAAAGCTAGTTTGATTTTGAACAACTTTTCTTTATTAGTTAATCGACGAAAACTTGACTGAAAAATTTTATCGCCCAAAGTCAGTTATTCAGAGCGGAGGCGCAAGTAAGATGAATAGCAGGCAAGCATTTTTGCAAAGTTTAATGAGTATCGGAATAGGTGTGTTTTGATTTCGCAATTTTGCTGAATTTTGATTTTGATTTTTGATACAGACTTTTGAATGTATAATTCTGATTTTGATTTTGATTTTGATTTTTGATTTTTGATTTTTGATTTCTGCAAAAAACTGTAAACTTAAGCGTTTCAGGCTTACCACCTTTACACTAATCACAAACCGTAAAGCTTTGATAGTCTGAGGGTTGGCTAGGTACCCAGACTGTACCATATCAAGCTCACTTGGCTGAAGGTAGGAATCGACCTCTAAGCGTAGATCTAGAAGTGCTAACAGGTGAAAATTTATGCTTTAAAGATAACACAGTTGCCGTCATGAAAAACGTAAGCGCATAGCACAAGCAGCTCACAGCATTCATTGCGACTAGAAATGTGTAAGAACACAATGTAAAAACTGTCCAACAACAATATTTCAGTAATTAGTTTATTCATACTTAATTACGACATACGGGCAAATGTAGTGGTTGTGATGGGATAATTTTCGGCCGGCTGGCTTTGACAGTCAAAATCGGCCGGCCGGCCGGTTAAAGTTAAATCATAAGCCGGCCAGCCACATTCGATTACCGTTATTTAGCTAGGTAAATAGTTAAATGTTAAAATATTTAACTAGCGAAAGTTGTCTAGTTAATATCTAATAGTTTATAGTTAAATTGTTCTAGTTTAATTAATAGTTAAGTTAAATTCCGTCATTAAAACTAGAATTATAACTAGGCATATTTACTAGAATATAACTAGCTAATCGAATCTTTCAAAACTGCCGGAAAAACAATTTGTATTGGCATATGGGGCCCCGGCAGGTGCAGACTACAGGCTCAGTCTTGTTACTTTGAAGTGTACGTGCGCAATAATTTTTTTTGTGGCTTATAAAACCGCCGGCAAAGTGTGCAACTCCGGGGCGGAATCGAACAACCGACCTTCTGATCCGAAGTCAGATGCTCAGTAAATGCTCGCAGCAATACCAATTGAGCCAACCGGGCTAACGGAACTGTTTGATTAAATATTGGTTTTCTGCACCGTAATCGAACAGTCATGTAAAAGTAGGTACATAAGAAATTACTAGAAAAGTAGCAAGACATGACTTGCAAACGTATAGTTGATTGAAGGTGAGACAACTAAACTAATATATGTACTGTTGAAATGAAATTATATTCACATAATATGATATTTATTCGAGTTCGAATCTGGGTGAGACTATCTTTTTTCAACATTTTTGTTCCTTCTATAGAAGGAACTATTGTTTTGAAACCAACTCCGCGTAGTGTAAATATAGCAACTAGACAATTGTCTGTTTTCAATTGTCTGTCAAACTTCCATTTTCATAAATAAATGTGGCAGAACCTCTAGTACTTCACTTAGCAAAAGGCAAAGTTAATGTAGGTTTATTATTATTTAAAAATGTATATAATTATATTTTGAATTTTTGAATGATTGAACTCTCATATCAGTCCTGCTTTTCTCCAGAGGAGTAACCATTAGACATCAAAAGTAATTGCAGAAGCGTGGCCGAGTGGGCAAGGGCGCCACTATAAAAGGATTGTCTAATAACTGCATGGGTTCGACCCCCACAGTTGTGTTTTTTCCAAAAAAGTTGTTAGCTGCAGTTGTCTGCAAAATCTGTCTTGAAGTATTTTTCCTGTTGTGCCACAGCACAACAGGTCTTTAATTTTGATTCTAGACAATAACACTGAGCATGTGTTTATCGTTCGTCAGTTGGTTTGTGTAACTTGTGCTTCAGTCCAACAGCGCGGGCGTCACATTACATTTGCAGTGTTTCCTACGTTAGTTCGAATGGGTTCAGTGTTAAATTACAAGTGCTAGTGAAAACACATTTGCTTTGTGTGCGAAATCATTTGAGATTATGGAACACAACAAGCACGTCTTGCGAGTAAGGTTAAACCAATTTTCGATACCTAGATTTAATCTTGACGTGCTTACAGTGCCGAGGATATTCTTCGAATATAAAACGCGGCGGCAAAAAAATTTAAGACTAAACACTTATGTCGAGCTGCAAAATGTTTTTGTGGTTGCCTCTTGCCTTCAGAATCTTTATAAGTTTTTTAATCCGCCTGAAGGCTCAAAATATATACATATGTTTACAGTTTCTGGTACAAGGGTGCCAGCCATGCCTGCTCAAGTGATATGTAAAAATCAGTCCATCTGCTACCTTATTCCAGGCACACATACACGTAATATGTTTGAGTTACTACAGAGCCGAATTTCCACTATACATTAGAAACAGATGAATTCCACGTTTTGCGCAATATTAAAATGCTTTGATTAAAACAAAACTTGATATTTTTCTTTCTGATCTCCTTGTTATTGTCAAAACGTTGCAAATATTCACGTATCAGCCTCAAAGTTTGCTAGGTGCTGCAAGAAAGTAGCCAATAAAATTTTATTTGGTTGATACTCGTAGTACCTTACTGTGTCTTCTAATACGCCAATAAAATTTTAGAAGATGGAGATTCATCAGTTGATATGCAAATGAGTTTGTCAATTTGCATTCAGACAAACTGAAACGATGCTGGCTACTGTGTAGGCTCCTTCCGCTGGGATGCGACAATGCTGTGTCAATGTAACAGCGATCTGTAGCCGTGGCATGTCATTTCGTGTTTGCCTAGCGGACTACAGACACCATGCCTACAACCGTCGGCTTAGATTACAATTGTTATTTGAGACACTCACAAGCTAAAATTTTTGTTACTTTTGAAAAGGAAAAGTTGCCGCTTTTTGGCCACCACTTGTTCAAGCTTAAAACCTCATTGCAATTGCCGTTCGTGTTGATCGATGGCAAAAATGTTTGAGTCTAACCTCATGTTGGAAGCCTATGTATGTTGCGTGCGGTACAACAATGCAACCGCAGAATGCGCGTCGATATCAGCTGCCAAAATAGTAAGACAATGGCATTCAGAGATCAAAGTGACCTGTTTTTGATTCGCTGATAAACAATCCAAGAAACCTTGCTGACACAGGTTTCGTCATTTGTGTCAATTGCATACCAAATCACTAGCACATGTAGGAACTATTTGTATTGTAGTGTACTTCGTAGATACGTACTTGTATTCAAGTCTGTCCGTCTCCGTATGCATGCACTTACTTTCAACGCTAAGGTCTCTGATTAACACGCACCATGAACACACACGCTCACACAAACAACCAGTGACATCAGGGATGGAATCGAGGCATTAGATTTGAACTCGAACGCACTACCGTCTAAGGCTCGATTCATACTTACAGCCGTATGTCCGTTCAGCCGACAAAATGACGAAATAATGACGTCACATGCGCTGGCTGACCCACTTCGCTAGGCTGATAGTGACGTCATTCTGCAGGCTGAACGGACATACGGCTGTAAGTATGAATCGAGCCTAAGCCAACCAGCTCTCAGAGGTGTTGGACTATCTTAGATTTTATTATTATTATGACAGTTTGAGAATTTGTGTGATCAATCATTATTACTGAACAGACATTGCAAAATTAAACGCAAATAGAATTCAAAAATTATTATAAGACAAAACATTTACATAAATGTTAACCTTAACATAATAATTCATTGTGACAATTATTAAAGTTGAAATTTCTCTAGTTAACATAACTCATTTATTTAATCTATAGATTCAATTATTAAATATGTATGTTTACTACATATATACTACGAAAGTATAATTTCCAACACGAAGGGTCGCTATATATTATTTTTCTTTCTCAGCAGACGCACTTGTGTTGCTTTGATTGCATTTATACCAAACTTTTGTATCCCTGGTTTATATATTTACATAAATATTTTACCTATACCAAACAACTTAGTTAAAAGTTTAAGTAAGTTGCTATATTTTATGCAGTATCTGAAGGCAATAATAGCCATTTTAGACTCCAGCGTCAGGAACATTACCGTATAACGAGATACCGCTGCACAACAGGTTTTAACTGACCTCTGGTCAATTTACTTGAAAAAGAATGCTTGACGTTTACTGAAGCTTTTGCCGCAGATTGGGCTTGTTGTCAATAAAGTAGGGAGTGCTGAAATCAAAAGTAGTTTCGGCAAACTATTACATGTTCCTGGCCAAATTTTTGCAGTAACCGAGTATATTTATGTAAGCGCTGATACTAAAGTAAGCAACAGTAGCAGGTTAATACTTTCTGGAATCGCAAAGCGCATTGAAGGCGAAGCTGATTTTGGCGAAATATTAAGGGTGAAATATATGGATTTTGCACTCAACAAAGGGACCTTGCCCCTTTTGGGGCCTGCTTGTTTGAATTATATAAGTTTGAACAGTAAGCTTTTGATTTCAAAACCTGTTCACAATTCATCTGTTTTTGTTAAATAATTGAAAAACTCTGTAGCTACTCAGCAATGTACGTGTACAGAAATCTTTATTAAAAAAATTGTTTTATCCACAAGAAGCGGCCGCGTTTAATATTTCCTCCGGAATATTGACGCTCAGGCCTCACAAAGTAACAGCGGCCGGCCGTAACAGCTCCTCACTCAGCAGAAGAGCTTGTTAGTTATGAAATAAGCGCTTAAAATACCTCACCATAGACTTTTAACACAGCAACCGTAGCCATAGTTGAAGGCTAGCAATAGACCACAACATTCATAAAGAAAATGTTATCTTTTAGGTGAAAAAATCTAATTTGCTTTTCAAAAAAGTCAAAATATGCTTTTTGTGCAACGCGAGCGTATATACTGCACTTATGACAAATATATGACAAACAACGTATTGAACTAATGCTGCGCCGCCTATTGCTTATTGCTTACTATACCTAATATACGACTTACATACCTGAAAATTAGTGAGTGACCCAATGGCGCGAACAGCAAAAAACAATACGATGTACAGTCAAGTCATGCCGACGCAACAGAACGATAGAGCAGAGTAAGGCCACTATTTATTCATATTACCACATAGATGTGTGCGTGTGCGAAATCCTGTTTCGTGGCTCTGTGGTGTGACACTTTTTGACGCTGCAGCAAAAATAAAAAATCAAAAATGCAAGTTTAAAAACGTTTTTGATTTTTGATTTTGATTTTTGATGCAGAGCTAAAAACTAAAGTCTGAACAAAAAAGGTTGAGTCACTTAATCTTTGCTTGTTGCATAAAAATGGTAAAAGATCGCCCCAACAAAGTATATATATTCTTGACCCTTGGGACGAGTAGAATTTCATAGTGACCATCACTGGTCACTACTGGTCACTCTGACGAAAAGTTATTGTACGCCTACCAAATTCACAAGCATCATTCATAATATATTGTAGGTTTATGTCCAGCAGACAAACTTTCGAATGAGCTATTGATGTCCACTCAATGTCCACTCAGTGTCCACTTATTAACACGTTCACTACTATAAAAAATATTGGGAATAACAGCTGAGACTATTTGTGTTTAGTTTTTAATACTAATTTAATCTATACAGAACTTATCGTCATCAATTAGTCTATAGCATTCTATCTATTAGTAATTAGAGCTGGATACTATGCTATCATGAGTAATGATGAAAAGATCGGAAGACAATTTGCTACATAATGGCTAAGTTTGGAACTTTTTGTCATTTTATCTTGAAGGGACCGATTGTGATTTACTAGAAAATAGGTTTTTCCTTGACTAGTTTTTAATAGTTACTTTGCTTTTGTGCAGAGACAGTTTCTGAAACAGTATAACATACATAATTAGGAAAATGATGAAGTGAAACTTCCATGTGTATATTCCATCAGACTTAGAACTTAAAAACCAGTTGACTTTTGCACCTTTGAGTTGTTTTCCAAGTTAATTTTAAGGTATTAATCGAACTTTTTAGTGCAGTTATACATGTATAACCGAATTGGTGTCGTCATGCCATGCCACTGAGCCGTTTTTTTCTAATGAAAAGTTTGTTTAAATTTTGAAGTCCATATGTCTTGACGTACTTATTTATCTTTTAGCACTGATTTGCAGTTTTTATGTAGACTGATGCGAGTTATGCAGTTTGCAGTTTGCATGAGACGAGAAAAAGAAACCAAGATAAATGAAAGAGTTGAAACCCAGTTTTGGTTCCCAAAAATTTTGCGGTTTGCAACTACTCGTTTGGCTGCCAATGCAACACTAGCACAAGCAGGGGACACAAGCGACATATTGTGAAATAAGTTTTTTGTATTTATGCGAAATCGGTATGTTACCAGTTTGTTACGGGTTTTTGATAACTCTTTCTAGCTATTGTTTGTTTTCAATTAATAAGACTTGTTTTTAATTCGATTATTGTTTAATTTTTAGTATATATTTTAAGTTTGCCTAGCGGTAAAGTATAGTCAAGATAATCATACTATTCAGGGTATTTAATTGACACGGGTCACTACATAATTTATATTCTTATGCTTGATATTTACCGTAAATACTGGTAGACTGTTGCAAATTTTATATACTTAATAAACTGTCTTATAACTTTGTAATTAAGAATGAAACAGCCCAGTGTTTGTATTGAATTTGTTAAGAACAGAACGACCCTTACATAATACATGGACATTGTACATAAATTAAAGCGGCAGCAAAGTAGTAGTTGTGAGTATCAGAAAGCACATAGTTTAGAAAATAGGGTGTGTGTGTGTAATTTTAATCAATTCAATGGAAATAATTCAACAATAATAATAATGGTGTACTTCAATATTGCAATCAATGATCATTGTCAATTCAACTTGGCTCAACAGCTAAATCACAGACACAGATTAATTGGCTCAGGGACGCAAAGTCGCAAAGGAATCTCAATTGATCAGTGTCAATTCAACTTGGCTCAACAGCTAAAACAGATCAACTTGGCTCAGGAACGCAAAAGAATCTCAACTTCTCTCAGTGGATCACTCACTGTCAATTCAACTTGGCTCAACAGCTAAATCACAGATCAACTTGGCTCAGGCCCTCAGGGACGCAAATCTCAACTTGGCTCGGTGGATCAGTGTCAATTCAACTTGGCTCAACAACTAAATCACAGATCAACTTGGCTCAGGCCCTCAGGGACGCAAATCTCAACTTGGCTCGGTGGATCAGTGTCAATTCAACTTGGCTTAACAGCTAAATCACAGATCAACTTGAATCAGGGACGCAAAGGAATCTCAACTTGGCTCAGTGGATCAGTGTCAATTCAGCTTGGCTCAACAGCTAAAACAGATCAACTTGGCTCAGGGACGCAAAGGAATCTCAACTTGGCTCAGTGGATCAGTGTCAATTCAGCTTGGCTCAACAGCTAAAACAGATCAACTTGGCTCAGGGACGCAAAGGAATCTCAACTTGGCTCAGTGAATCACTCACTGTCAATTTAACTTGGCTCAACAGCTAAATCACAGATCAACTTGGCTCAGGGAGGCAAAGGAACTCAACTTGGCTCAGTGAATCACTCACTGTCAATTCAGCTTGGCTCAACAGCTAAAACAGATCAACTTGGCTCAGGGACGCAAAGGAATCTCAACTTGGCTCAGTGGATCAGTGTCAATTCAGCTTGGCTCAACAGCTAAAACAGATCAACTTGGCTCAGGGACGCAAAGGAATCTCAACTTGGCTCAGTGAATCACTCACTGTCAATTTAACTTGGCTCAACAGCTAAATCACAGATCAACTTGGCTCAGGGAGGCAAAGGAACTCAACTTGGCTCAGTGGATCACTGTCAATTCAACTTGGCTCAACAGCTAAATCACAGATCAACTGGGCTCAAGGACGCAAAGTCGCAAAGAAATCTCAACTTGGCTCAATGGATCAGTGCCAATTCAACTTGGCTCAACAGCTAAATCACAGATCAACTTGGCTCAGGGAGGCAAAGGAACTCAACTTGGCTCAGTGGATCACTGTCAATTCAACTTGGCTCAACAGCTAAATCACAGATCAACTGGGCTCAAGGACGCAAAGTCGCAAAGAAATCTCAACTTGGCTCAATGGATCAGTGCCAATTCAACTTGGCTCAACAGCTAAATCACAGATCAACTTGGCTCAGGGACGCAAAGGAATATCAACTTGGCTCAGTGGATCAGTGTCAATTCAACTTGGCTCAACAGCTAAATCACAGATCAACTTGGCTCAGGGACGCAAAGGAATCTCAAATTGTCTCAGTGGATCACTGTCAATTAAACTTGGCTGAAGTTGAACAGCTAAATCATAAATCAACATGACTCAGAGACACAAAGGAATCTCAACTTGGCTCAGTGGATCAGGTATCAATTCAACTTAGCTCAACAGCTAAATCACAGATCAACTTGGCTCAGGGACGCAAAGGAATCAACTTGTCTCAGTGGATCACTCACTGTCAATTCAAATTGGCTCAACAGCTAAATCATAGATCAACTTGCCTCAGGGACGCAAAGGAATCTCAACTTGTCTCAGTGGATCACTCACTGTCAATTCAAATTGGCTCAACAGCTAAATCATAGATCAACTTGCCTCAGGGACGCAAAGGAATCTCAACCGGGTTCAGTGTCAATTCAACTTTGCTCAAAAGCTAAATCACAGATCAACTTGACTCAGTGGATCAGTGACAAATCAACTTGACTCAAAGCTAAATGACAGATCAAGTTGGCTGAAAAATAAACCACAGATAGGGTCGGGGACAGGGACGCAATCGATTGTCAACTTGGCTTGGTGGTTCAGTGTCAAGTCAATATGGCTCAGAAGCTAACTCAGAAATCAACGTGGCTCGGTGGATCAATCGCATTGCAGTTTGGTTCCGAGGCTAAATCAAATCAACATAGCACAGTGATTCAAGCGCATGTTAACTTGACTCAGTGACTCAATGTCAAGTCAAACTCTCTCAGGTGCTACATCTGACACTAAATTGGTGTCAGTAACGGCATCGTTTATCAACTTGGCTCAGTTTCCTAATCTCAAGTCAAAGTGGTTCAGTGACTCAACCTGAAGTTTACGTTCCTCAGTTGCTCGATATGAAATCAAAAGTTCTTGAGGCCTAATCTTTGAACCAAGTCTGTTTGACCCAACGACGCAATCTATTGTCAAATTGGCTGAGTTCTTCGATGTCAACAGATCAAGTCAACTTGGCACAGAATCTTTGTCTAAAGTGGTCTGGCTCATTAGTTCAATCTATTGGTTCGAATAATATCAATTAACGCCACAGGTCGACTGATCGTGACGTTGAAGTTCACGTGTCTGAACAAGAATGACAAATATCAGTCTGTAGTCACCCACAGTCTGACTGCATTTTCCTTCATCAATCAAACAACAAATCCGTTTACAATCTCGCATTATTTTTCCCTCGCATGGGTAAATATAAAAAAGTAACTTGAAGAAGAATACAAAATTAATAAGTATGATGAGTCAGGATATTGTGCAAACAGCCAAGTGGGAAAACAGACCAAAACACTCAAGATTAGTAACTTTTAGTAACAAGACAAGATTATTAATTTGGTCATTGTGAAAATTTTCGTAAGAAGAAAATGTGAGTGAAAAATTGTGAATGAGAAAATGTGTTAAACAAAATAAATTAAAACTTGGTCAAGATAAAAAGTTGAAGAAATTCATCATACAGTCTACGATCATCCTTCGCAAAGTTTCGATCCACCCATACTCCAGTTCATACAAAACGTATGTACTCGTTCATACGCCCAATAACCCTTAACTCTCTGTAAATGTTATATGTTGTGTTTGATTTTCGATTAATAGTAAATTATATATACTGTGTTTCACACAAAAACTGAACCGCACATTAAACCTTGATTTGTGATGTCCTTGGGTAACCAACCCCATACACACAATCAAGCTCTATCCATATGCCAGGTTAAGAGGGTAAGATTGCCCTAACCAACAGTGGCGGATAGTAACAAAAAAAGTAATTAGAGCTTTCAGCATGCACTAAAATTATAAATGATGTTATCTGCTACAAACTACAAACTTTATGCTTAGTGTATAATGTAGGGCCATCTGACCCACCGGTGGGTCAGTAGTGCTGAACGTGTTAATTGTTGAAGAAAAAGTGCTTTTTTGTTACTAAAACAATTCTTGAATACTTTCACGGTCCAAGGTGTGGACAACAACGCGGGCTATTTGATCCGACTCCTTATTGTACTGTATTGTACTGTAGCTGAATTTAATAGACCCGGTAAACTGACCACTTGACCACTAGGGGGGCAAATCGAGATTTTTTTTCACAGGTTGCAGATATGAATCTTGTAATTTAGCCTATCTGAAGCTGCAAGAATTGCTACTACTGCTTAATTTCAAAAACGGTTCACTTGTTTCACTGGTGACTGACCATTGGTCATTTCCCAAAAAGTTGTACCAACTGTCTTTAGTGCCTGACTACACAAAACTGATCACAAATAACGCTTAAAACTTGATTACAACATATTTTTAAAATGTTGATCTGCACTTAATCAGCGATTTTCAGTCAATAATAGTTCAACTACCTCAATTTTAACTCACTGCAAAATAGAGTGAATTTTCAAAAAATTTTAATTGAGCAATATTTTAGCAAAAATTATGCTATTTTTGACTAAAAATGCTATTTAACATACGAATAAATAATTTTTAACATAAATTTAAATTTTAATACAGTTATAGCAGTAGTGGTCACTCCACCAATATTACACACTGTACTCAGTAATGTTCATAGTTTATAAAGGGGATTTTGCACGTCGCCGCTGCGTCCGGATAGCCGAGTGGTCGGAAGCGCTACTCAGCAACGGATGGGTCGGGGGTTCGATCCCCAACGGGTAATGCTGTTTTCTTTTTTCTTTTTTTAGTTTAACATGTTTTATTGCATCACTTACACAATTAAAGCATTCTATGAATTTGAACTTGTTATTTTTTTAAGGTGGTAGTGTCGCCAAAGCAGTTTTGCTCATAGGCTGCAAAATGAGAGCTTTTTGCTTTGAAATTGTACGTTCACTGAGAAACTAGTGAAATGCCATATGGTGTCAAATGAATACTGCCAGACACTGGACTACCAATATCTACCACTATTTTTAACCAATCACCATTTGTGAGCCAGACATCACACACTAGAGACATAAAAGTTCAAAAAATCAAGCCAGATATTAGATTGGCCAGCTTGTGAAGTACATGTAATGTTTTGACGCACAATTTTTTGCCACAAATAAGAAAAATGAAAAATGAAGGTTCGTTTTTCTTTTGATTTCAAAATAAGTGTCTGTTGTAAATGAGAATTAGGGCCTATGAAACTCGGGGGCTGTGGTGTAGTGGTTAGCATGCTTGACTTCGAAGCAGGCGGCCCGGGTTCGATTCCCGGCGCCCCCATTTCATTCATTCTTTCTAAATTGGGGCCTCCTCTTTCTTTCAACATGTCTAATTTTTTTACAATTTATCATTATTGCTGAGAGTACTTTACAGGTTTCACAGTTCAAACAGGCATTACTCCACAACCACTTAGGCGATTTGCACTAAGTTTTGTGTGCATGAACTAGAGCATATGTGGTTTTACTTTGTGTAAAAAATCTAAACAAAAAGTTTTTACTTGTGACGAAATTATCGAATGTGAATAGGATTTCAAAACGTCATTTTTTCGACTTTGCGACCTCAGTGCTAACTGTATGCTGCATCAATTTTTCTGAAACTTGGCAAAAATATTTGCCTTGAAACATATTTTTAGAATATATAAAGAACATTGACCTATCTTTCACTGAAAAAGTGTAATAGTCGCGCAAAATCGACTGCTTTCGCGACACTACCCCCTTAAACCAGTTTGTGTTTTTAACAATTCTACACAAAAACATTGTAGCTATGTTTTCTGCACAACTATATGTGTAAAAATTTTAAAATAACAAGTTCAAATTCATAGAAAGCTTTAATTATGTAAGTAATGCAATAAAACATGTTAAACTGAAAAAAGAAAAAAGAAAAACAACATTACCCGTTGGGGATCGAACCCTCGACCCATCCGTCGGTGAGTAGCGCCTCTGACCACTCGGCTATTCGGGTGCAGCGGCGACGTGCAAAATCCCTTTTATAAACTATGAACATTACTGAGTACAGTGTGTAATATTGGTGGAGTGACCACTACTGCTATAACTGTATTAAAACTTAAAATAATGTTAAAAATTATTAATTCGTATGTTAAATAGCATTTTTAGTCAAAAATAGCATAATTTTTGCTAAAATATTGCTCAAATTTTTTTGAAAATTCACTCTATTTTGCAGTGAGTTAAAATTGAGGTAGTTGAACTATTATTGACTGAAAATTGCTGATTAAGTGCAGATCAATATTTTAAAAATATGTTGTAATCAAGTTTTAAGCGTTATTTGTACAGTACAATACAGTAAAATAAGGAGTCGGAACAAATAGCCCGCGTTATTTTCCACACTATGACAGAAAAATTGGACCGTGAAAGTATTCAAGAATTGTTTTAGTAACAAAAAAGCACTTTTTCTTCGATAATTCATAAGTGGACACTGAGTGGACATTGAGTGGACATCAATAGCTCATTCGAAAGTTTGTCTGCTGGACATAAACCTACAATATATTATGAATGATGCTTGTGAATTTGGTAGGCGTACAGTAACTTTTTCGTCAGAGTGACCAGTAGTGACCAGTGATGGCCGGCGATAAAATTTTAGTTATTTCAATTTCTATCAAAAGTGACGTATTAAAAAGCCTCATAAATACAATTCAAGAAATTCGGCGCCTCCATATACATCTGCTCTAACAGTCTGTAAAGTTTCATGCGGATTGATTTTTACAGCTGGCAGAAATCTTGAAAAAATGTACCCTATAGCCCAATTTCAGAAACCTGAAGTTTGCCTACACATACGTATTTTCCAAAAAGTAGAGCTAATCTTTTTGTACTAAAATCCGTTGAGAACAGTTTCAAAAGCCAAAAAGTAGCTAACAAAAAATTAGTTTGTAAAATAGTGTATTTTTGTCAATGTTGGTCAAGGTATTTTGGAAATTTTTTTAGAAAGGTTTGCCTACACAAACGACATTTTGAAAAGTTGCAACTAGCAATTAGCTACATAGAACTGTTCCAAAAAGTACCAAAAGCCCAATAGAATTTTTTACGCGGCGGCCTCAGCCGCCGCGTATATACTATAGTGCAAAGCTCTCATATGCTTAGCACGCAAATTGAACAATCCTAGTTTAATCTGGCTGCTAGGTCAGCAGATTACACTGTTTTTGTGGGCGTGTGTGTCAGTTTTTGTGGACAGCACACTGTATTATGACGAAACCTGTTGCATCAGCGTTTCGTAGATTATATATCAGAACATCCGAAACGACATGAAACACTTGGAAATGGGAACCGTTTCATGTGATGGTCAGAAGTGTAGGAATAAGCTCGATGCAGTGATGCAACTTAACTAAGTGCATGCAGAAAATTTCATTTCCGCCACAGAACAATGTTCCTTCTGCTTTTGTGGAACTAAAACTTTTTATTTACATATTTTCAAACCACATTTTCACTATGTGAAATGTAGGTAAATATGTTTAATGAGGATGGCATGCGATTTCCAACGTGCATATGTATGTAAAATTGAAACCCAAATTGACCGCAAAACTTAATTGCGTCACTGAAAGTCCCCCTCAGAGGCAAATTTAAACTCATTAATCGACTGAAGCGATGACATTGCAGGCTAGAAATTAATATATATCAAGACTGAAAGTGGTCATGTTTAGTTACAAATATTGACAACAATACATTATGGTGCCGCGTTTTATATTCGAAGAATATCCTCAGCACTGCAAGCACGTCACAAACTCACAATGACATCTTTCCAAAAATAATTCAACTCTACTCACAAAACGTGCTTGTTGGTATATCGATTTAAAATTGTTTCGTATTGAAAAATAGGTTAAAATTTTAAATTGAACAAAATTTGACGTTATATACATCAAATTAAAGCTAATTTAATTTTTTAACAACTTTTCGTCTCGAGTTAATTAACGAAAACTTATGTGAAAAATTTTATGGCCCAAAGTCGGTTATTCAGAGCGCCACCTTAAGGTAGCGCTCAGCAATAAAACTCATGTTTGGCGCTTAGCTCATGCAATAAATAGCAATACCATTTTAATTGTATATCAAAGAGACATCAAAAAAACCTATTTACAATACAGTTCAGCACTTTAATGTGAATGTGTCGAATTTTATGACCATGTCGAATTTCCTATTCACACTAATTTTCTTTTTGACCTAGCTCAGCGAAATTTCAACCGATTTTGATGATCTTGGTATCAATAAAAAGATCTCTCAAAAATCTAGACGTGATTCATCTTCGATTTTTCATTTTAGTTTTTGATTTTGCATAAAATTGATTTTTCAAAAATCAGTTGTGTTTGAGCGACTACAAAAAGTGCTGCGGGCCAAAATTTGAAAATCGAAAAACTTTCACGTCTGCATTTATATTTTTTCTTTCATTGTGCAAATTTTCAACTCAATCGCAAACGGCAGCTGGGACCCAGATCCAAAAAAAGTAGTCGATTTCGCTACGCAAAAATGTAAGGTTTCCCCACACGTTTCACTTTTTCAAAAATTAGACCTTTCCTAGGACTGCATATTTCCGTTGAAAAAGTTACAAAAAACCATACTCAATTTTTTAAGAAATTAAATCAAAAATTTGACATTTTCGAAGATTTATCAGCTTTGTAGGTTTTTCATTTTGGATTTGCTATTTTCACGGCTAAATAACTCAGTAAAACTTCAACGTATTCTAAAGTTTAATACATCAATTTAAAGCTAAGAAACAGCATATTTCAATGATATGACTAATCATTTTATATGGAAAACAAATTTTTTTTTGCTACGGCTACAAAATTGTCCAAAAAATTTAAAAATTTTTTTTTATCACAATATGCACACCAAATGAAAGCTATTTTCATTTTGAACAACTTTCCTTCAAGACATTATGGTCAAAAATGTCGCTGAAAAAAATTAAACGCCAAAGTCGGTTCCCCTGAGCGCCACCTTAAGGACAGTCCCTATGCTGCATAGGGACAAGTATGAATCAAAAGCAGCATAGGGACAGGAAAAAAGAAAAGGACACTAGAAAAGTATGAATCAAACCCGCATAGGGACAGGGACAGTCCTTAAGGACAAGTATGAACCGGGCTTCTACGAAAGGGTGATGGACGTGACACTGCGGTCATGAATAGAGAAAGAATAGATCTGTACAAACAAATGTTGTTGGATTTGAGCTCGCATCTGTTAGTTCTAAGAAATGAGACTACAAAATTCTCCTTCCTCGGAGCCATGTCGTGTCAAAAGTGGGGTGTGTCCAATTTTTGACTCATAAAAAATACCGGCGAGACAGAGCCTTTTTGTATACCGTTAATATAAATACGTTGGTGCATTCGGCAGGTGGGGGGGGTGGATTTATACACATATTCTTTCATCGTAAAAACACGTTTTTATAGGTTTTCGCATGCGCCGAGTTCATTTTTGGTAGTTTCCAAGCATTGATTTACAACTTTTCCAAAAAAATTCAAATGTCGTCAAAAATCTTAATCTTTCGTCATAGTGGGGCTGACTCTCGCAAAATAAGACCAGCTCGCTCATTATATCAGTCTAAAGTTTTATGAGCATATATTAACCCATAATAATGTACTTTATTCAGCTTTATTTGCTGCATATCTTGCTTAATCGTGCCAAAAATGTATTTGGCCAATATTTTTCAATTATAAAATACAATTATGTAGGCGAAATGAACTTACTTAAGGGACCGCTCCGGGAATCAAGGTATTGGGCCATAACTTTTTTCAGCTAACGAATTTGGACTTGTGTCGAGAAGTAAAGTTACTCAGAATTATGCGGCCTTTCATTTGATACCAATATCAAGATATATGAAAAATGGCCAAGTTTTACAGTATTTACTGGCAAACTGCCCAATGGGTGAACATTGAGCAAAAAACTTATTAAAAATTCATCAATTCACATCATTAGACACAAAATAGCAGTCGAAAATTGTTTGAAACGGCAAGATTAATTTTTACGTCCATTTTTGCCTAGAAACCGGTTTTTACAAAAAACTGTGTTCGATTTGGCACATTTTTTACATTATCTAGAAAACTGTGTAACATTGCTTAGCTACCTAAACTGATTTTTACTAAGGTTTTGGGTTGGGTCCCCAAAATTCTGCAAAGTTTCAGCGCAATTGGACAATGCTACGAAAAGTTGCTGGCTCAAAAAAATTATACTGAGAAGTGCTCACGGTAATTTTCGGTATTCGATATCTTTTTGCTGCTTCAACCGATTTAGCTAAAACTTGGCATGAAGATAGCCTATTACTGTGCGCAGTTGAACATTTATTATTTTTTAAAAATAGTGTTCTAAAAAATGATACCACTTTTTTTAGTGCTGAGAGACTGACCTCGAAAATACAAAAATTGCAATTTTAACAAATTCGCTCTAAATAATCAAAAACAAAAATAATGTTCAATTAGAGGAGCGCAAAGGCTACATTTTGATATATGAATTATGAGTTTAAGATAAACATGGTATTAGTTATCGCTTGCCGAAAATTCACTCACGCGCAGTGCTCTGGCAGTCACGTGACATTATCACGTAATTTAAAATTTTTACACAAGGGTTTTTTTATACCATACTAATTACTTATTTAGTAATGTTTTAGTTTTATCAACTTTTTGCTGAGTTTTGAGGCAACTCCCGATTCCCGGAGCGCCCCCTTAAGGTGGCGCCCTGAATAACCGACTTTGGGCGATAAAATTTTTCACGTAAGTTTTCGTTAATTAACTCAAGAAGAAAAGTTGTTGCAAATTAAATTAGCTTTCATTTGATGTATATAACGTAAAGTTTGGTTTTTAACTTGAAATTTTAACATATTTTTCAATGGGAAAAAATCTTTAAATTACCAAAAAATTCTATATGGCTTTTGCTACTTTTTGAAACAGTTCTTTGTAGCTAATTGTTAGTTGCAACTTTTCAAAAAGTCGTTTGTGTAGGCAAACCTTTCTAAAAATATTTCCGAAATACGTTGACCAATATTGACAAAAATACACTGGCCCGTATTCACATACTAACATTAACGCTTAAACTTAGTGTTTACACTAAGTGTTAGCGCTTATAAGCGCTAAGTGTTATTCACATACTTAGTGTTTATTTAAGCGCTTAGCAAACACTAACGCTTAACTTAGCGTTTCAATTTTGTATTCACATACTTAAAAGTTAGTGTTTCGCTTAGAATTAAGCGCTTAAGTTTAGGGACCTCGGGAGCTCCCTAAGCGCTAAGCGCTTAGTTAGTGGATGGTGTGGGGAAGGGGTAGGGAGAGTGGGGGAGGTTCTTGGCCGCCATGGGAAGGAAGGGCATGCAATTTAGGATATATTAGTGACATTTTCCGACCAATTCAATCCATTTTGCTCGTTTAATCGCCAAAAATAAAAAATGCACTTTGTTGTCCAAATTCGTTTTTTACATTTTTGAGTAGAGCATCTTAAGGGGGCGCTCCGGGAATCGGGGGTTACATCGAAAACTTGCAAAAAAATTGGCAAATGTCAAACTTTACTATACATATATGTACTATGGCACAAAAAAACACTGGAGGCAAAATTTCAAATCACGTGATCATGTCACGTGACTCCCAGAGCACCAAACGTGAGTGAATTTTCGGCAAACGATAACTCTGCTTATACTTTGCGTATAGTCACACTTTATATACCAAAATGTAGCTTATGCGCTTCTCTAGTTGAACATTATTTTGGATTTTAACAATTACGTCAGGTTTGGATAAAAAATGTCATTATGTGTTTTCGAAGTCGAACTCTGAGCAATAAAATTTATATAAAAAAATTTCTAAGCTTTATTTTAAAAAACTAAAAAGTTGTTCAACTGCGCAGAGCTATAAGGCTATAATTGTGTAAAATTTTGTAAAAAAATATCTTACCAGCATTTTATAATCGAATGCCGAAAAATTGGTTTTGTATTCACACAGACTATATTTGAGTCTGCTGCTTCTGAAAATGGTTTCTTGTGCAATTTTTTGCACAGAACGCAATAAAATTGTTTTAATTTTTCATTACGACTAATAAAATCTACGTATCGTCTGTTGGCAAAACCTCAAAAAGCGTTGATGCACTGGCTTACTTGCTGAATTTGTGTAAAAGTTGAATGAAATCAGTAAATTGTCCAATTTTTTCCAAATTTTTTGCTATGGAGATATGCACGTCAAAACATCAGAAATAGTATTTTGGGCAACTTTTAAAAAATACGGCCCAAATCCTTGATTCCCGGAGCGCCCCCTTAATCGAAGTAATTTTTCTTCAAGAACTTCTATTTGAAAATTGATATTTTTCGCGATATGCCCCCTGAAACAAAAATTAGCCCCTGAATGTCGAAAAATGATGATTTTCGACAAAATTTGAATTTTTTCGAAAAGCAGTAAATCTACGTTTTTTTGCTTGGAAAGTGCTAAAAATGAACTCAGCGCGTCCGAAAACCTATAAAAACGTGTTTTTACATTGAAAAAATATGCGTTTGAATTTCCCCCCCCCCCCGCCGAACCTGCACCGTTAACACCAATAATCTCACTCTAGATTTTTATTAAAAGGGGCGACATCTATTTTGGGGGCTAGAGATCAGATTGGGGGCTTGGCTGACGATGGGGGTTCTATATTTTGGTGCAACTGAGGCGGGGGGGGAAAAATTCAAAGTGATATTTTTTCACCGTGAAAACACGTTTTTATAGGTTTTCGCATGCGCTGAGTTCATTTTTAGCACTTTCCAAGCGAAAAAACGTTGATTTATACATTTTCGAAAAATTTGAATTTTTGTCGAAAATCATCGTTTTTCGACATACTGGGGCTAATCATCGAAAATTATGACCAATACAGTCGTAATACGAGCCTGAAGTTTGATCGTCATAAATTAACACATAATAATATACTTAACACAGCTTTGTTTGCAACGTATTTAGCTCAGTCATACTAAAAATCTTAATTTTGCCAACTAAAAAAGAGGCGAAATATGCATAGTTAAATTGAGCTTACATATCAAAAGTTTTAGTTTCTTTTTGCGTAGACATTAAATTTATTACATTTTTCTAGAAAAATATGCATCTTTGGTCATAAGTAGCGATTTCTAATGAAATAGAATGTCATAAATACAATCTGACAACGTCACTGATGCTCAGCACCAAGCTGGCACTGACAGTCAAAGTTAGGTTTGAAAGTGCAGCTTTATTTATCATTCCACAGTAGCAAGGGTCCTTTTATTTGATGCAAGCAACTAAGACTAACCTTTGCTGACCCACCTACTAAGCCTGAGCCTAAGCACTAAGCCTCAGCCTAAGCACTAAGCCTAAGCCTAAACCTAAGCACTAAGCCTAAGCCTAAGCACTAAGCCTAAGCCTAAGCCTGAGGCCTAAATTAAAGAAAAAACCTGCTAAGAAGCATCAGAAATAACTTTACTACACTAAAAAACACTAACTAGCTTTATATTTTAATAAAATTTGCAGCTATAGCCCGGAATTTCTACGGAACCGTACTTGTGCTGTAACGCTTCGATCAGCCTGGTCCTGGTGGCTTCAGAAAAAGTTCTGTAACTTTTCAAAGCCTGAACCGATTTACAAAATTTTTTCAGCATTTAGTAGCTTACAAGTTGCTCTTTCAATGGTAACAGCAGGTTTTCATTTGATTCAATATTTTTGACTAAATCCAATTTTGCGCAAAAAATTTCATGTAAAGTTTAATTTTTGGACAAAGTTTGATTTCCAGCTAAAGCTTACATCCTACAAACTTCTAACCTAGCCTATTCGAAAGAGCGTTCAATTTTGACCCCCCCTAAGTTTGGGGGATATAGGGGGAATCCGGATCATTAGTCGAAAAAATGCAGTTTTTCCGACTTATTCGACCCCTAAGGGTTTTAACACCAATAATTTCACTTCAGATTTTGATTAAAAGGGGCGACAGCTATTTTGGGGGCTAGAGATCAGATTGGGGGCATGGCTGACGATGGGGGTTTCATATTTTTATTAAAAGATGGGGTTGGAAGCGAATTAGAATTTTTTCGAAAATAATTTTTCCCCCCTTAGTGCTTAGGCTGAGGCTTAGTGCTTAGGCTCAGGCTTAGTAGGTGGGTCAGCAAAGGTTAGTATTAGTTGCTTGCATCAAATAAAAGGACCCTTGCTACTGTGGAATCATAAATAAAGCTGCACTTTCAAACCTAACTTTGACTGTCAGTGCCAGCTTGGTGCTGAGCATCAGTGACGTTGTCAGATTGTATTTATGACATTCTATTTCATTAGAAATCGCTACTTATGACCAAAGATGCATATTTTTCTAGAAAAATGTAATAAATTTAATGTCTACGCAAAAAGAAACTAAAACTTTTGATATGTAAGCTCAATTTAACTATGCATATTTCGCCTCTTTTTTTAGTTGGCAAAATTAAGATTTTTAGTATGACTGAGCTAAATATGTTGCAAACAAAGCTGTATTAAGTATATTATTATGTGTTAATTTATGACGATCAAACTTCAGGCTCGTATTACGACTGTATTGGTCATAATTTTCGATGATTAGCCCCAGTATGTCGAAAAACGATGATTTTCGACAAAAATTGAAATTTTTCGAAAATGTATAAATCAACGTTTTTTCGCTTGGAAAGTGCTAAAAATGAACTCAGCGCATGCGAAAACCTATAAAAACGTGTTTTCACGGTGAAAAAATATCACTTTGAATTTTTCCCCCCCCCGCCTCAGTTGCACCCTCCGGATCATTAGTCGAAAAAATGCCGTTTTTCCGACTTATTCGACCCCTAAGGGTTTTAACACCAATAATTTCACTTCAGATTTTTATTAAAAGGGGCGACAGCTATTTTGGGGGCTAGAGATCAGATTGGGGGCATGGCTGACGATGGGGGTTTCATATTTTTATTAAAAGATGGGGTAGGAAGCGAATTAGAATCGAACATAATTTTCCCCCCCGCTTCAGTCTGACCCCCCCCCTTGGCTCTGGGCCCCCCCCTTTCGCAAAGAGGGCCCCCTCAAAAAATTTTCCGATACGTTCCCAATTCATCACATTGAGCCCAAATATCCAAAAAATTTCCTAGGGGCTATTGCCCCCAGACCCGAAAAACTTTATATTTACCGTAGTTCTAATTGTTATCATTTGTTGTTAAGGTTTATGCGTGTGTATAATGTATGTATATGTGGCTGCATTGTGCCCAGCCTATTGTAATGCAACTGGTTAATACACATGTAATCCATCGTTTTGCTGCAGTAATGGCGAACAGTAATAAATTTCTTTACGTTCCAAGCAGTAACACAAATTTAGACTGATTTACGAAAATTTTCTTTCGAGGGTCCCTTGTCCCCCGAGATTTTTTCTGACTGAATTTGTACACGAGGGTTTCCCCTTTAGTTTTTATGGCCGGCCAAAAAAATTTCCGTTTGCGTCCACCAAATGCGGCCAAACAATCAAAATTTTCGGCAATAATTGTTTCTGGGGGCTGCCGCCCCCAGGCCCCTGCAGCTTTTGCAAAACTTTTTTTTTTGCGTTATGATTGGAAAAATTGCAACCCATTGCACAAAAAGTGCTGCGTAGAAATTTTTTATATAGTGCACATTTTTAAATCTGGCTTCTGGAAGCGACCCAACGTGAACCTCCGCAATCCCTTTAGTTTCCTGCAAAAGTACTAAAAACTGCTTTTTCAAGGCACATTTTATCTCAAAATTTAAAAGAGGTGCTAGCTTCTGGGGGCTCCCGCCCCACACACCCGCATATGCACTGGTTTCTCGACAAGTTTACATAGCTTAAATTTATATATATACATTTTCAATGCAAATTTTATTTAAAAATTCTAAAAAGTCTCTAGCTTCTATGGGCTGCCGCCCTCAGACCCCCGCATATGCACTGGTTTCTCGACAAGTGTACATAGCTTAAATTTATATACATTTTCAATGCAAATTTTATTTAAAAATTCTAAAAAGACTCTAGCTTCTGGGGGCTGCCGCCCCAGACCCCCGCGCCCCGCATATGAACTCGTTTCTCGACAAGTGGAGCTTAAATTTACATTTTCAATGCAAATTATATTTCAAAATTCTAAAAAAGCTCTAGCTTCTGGGGGATACGGCCCCCAGACCCCCGCATATGCACTGGTTTCTCGTCAAGTGTAGTCTAAATTTATATACATTTTCAATGCAAATTTTATTTCATAATTCTAAAAAAACTGGCTTCTTGGGTCTGCCGTCCTCAAACACCCGCGACCGAGAAATTCCCAGTAACTTCCAGCATTTTAGCACGCTAAAATGGCCTCAAAAATGTTTTTACATAAGACTGATCGCTCGCTACCCCCCCCCCCCCCCGGTCCCTCGGTCGTCACCCGAGGTAGGGCCCCCCCCCCTTTGAAAATTTCTGGATCCGCGCCTGAGGCAATGTGTACGCGTTATGCCGCTATTTGATGATTTTTTTGACAAAAATGCTTTCAAAAATCATGTTTTATGTTTGTAAAACAATTCAGCACATTGTGGGATGTTTTACAGCTCCTTAAAAGCTTCCACAAAGCAAAGAAAAATGAATACGTACACATACTTGATCAAATCCACCTTAAACCAAGTCATTTTTCCCCATCCTATACATTTTCCCCACATTAAAAACATAATTTACATGACCGACAAACACCAGCAGGCCCTATACAACTTAGAAATAGCTCAAATTACAAAAAATGCCCCAATTCGTCGGGTTAAATGCAGTTGGGGGTTCACAAATTGCAGGGGTGTTGCGGCTCCTATTTTTCCTATTTTTTCCTATTTTTTCGATCCCCTCCTATTTTTTCCTATTTTTTGAGAAAAATTCCTATTTTTTCCTATTTTTTCAAAATTTCATTAAGATGCACAGTGCTGCTTGCGGGTCGAAACTTCCAATCCAGTTTACTTTTATTTACATAGATAATGGATATTATTGTTCAGGAAATTAAATTCCACATTAAATGACAACACATCTCCATTTCGATAAAGTAAACCCTGATAGATAGAGTTTACTCTTCCCTGTGGGATTCTTAGATTTAGGACCCCAGACTAACGTAGAAACAAGTTTTTGCGAACAAAGACAAGACATTTTTTGACTCGTTCTTCGAAACATACTAAAGTGAAACTTAGGAAGTCCAGTGTGTAGAGGTGTCCCCGCAGGGTTTTTTTGGGCAAAATACGGGGCAAATGCTTACGATTTTGAAATTTTGCTCACCAAAATTGAAATTTTGCTCAAATTCAGCTCACCACTCTGAAGGGTCCCCCTTCGGTTTTTTATGGTCGGCTGAAAAATATTTCCGATAGGTATCCAACTGACAAAATTTGGCCTAAAAATCAAAAATTTCTCCAACTTTTCTTCTGGTCGCCCCCAGACCCCTGCAACTCTATAGCAGGCGAGAGAAAAAAACCACACCATTTTTGGGGGAAAAAACCCACCGCAATTCCGGAACTTGGATACGTGGTACAGGTCTAAAAATTTGCCAGCAGATAGAACAGTCCCTGTAGGCAAACGTATATAAGCGGTATCCAAAATGGATTTCGCTGGTATTTTTTATGAGTCAAAAATTGGACCCCCCATTTTTGACCCGACATGGCTCCAAGGGAGGTGAATTTTGGAGTCTCATTTCTCTGCACTGAGAGATGCGAGTTCAAATGTTAAAGCACTTTTACTTACAGAGGATTACCTTTCCTCTATTCATGACCGCAGTGGTAGATCCCGAACTTTTTCGTACGAGGGGGGGGGGGGGCATGACCGAAATTAGACAGGGTAAAAAAACTATGTGGGGGACAAAACTCACTTTTTGAAAATGGTCTGGTGATGTCGAAAAACCTAATAGCTACCCCAAAATACTCATGGTAGTGCAAAAAGACGTTTATTATTATGTACCACAAATGCGCATACTTATACTTTCTTGATCGAATTCTGGAATACGGGCCTAATAGTCGGACTTTGTCATTTTTAGTTCCCTTTGCAGCGGAAAGTAGTATTCTCTGCTACTATTGCCAGTTTTTTGTATGTCTTTAGTTATAACCTGATAATTTCTCTTGTTTAAACGCCAAATTACCGAATAAAATTAAAATATGGCCGTCACGATCTTACCGTCAAAAACGGTAAGATATATGTATATAGCGAAATGAAATCGGTCCAAGTGTTCAGAGCAAGGTTAGGCCTACGACAGATTTTTTTGGTTTCCCGTGAAAACGTATGAGCTACATGACCAAATATGAAAATGCTGGTTTTTCCCCCGCCTGCTATATGGCTGCTTTCGTTGCGTTTATTTTTCACGAAAGCATATGCATACAAGGGCGTAGCCAGGAGGGGTCGCAACCCCCCCTTTTGGCCGAACCTGAAGAAATTGTCAACAAGGGTCCCCCCTTTGGTTTTTATCGCTGGGTCGAAAAAATTTCTGATACGTCTTCAATTGACCAAAGTTGGTCTAAAAATAAGAAATCTCGAATTTTGCTCAAAGCCGTGAGCCGCCCGAAGCCGTGAGCATCTGGTACTGACACGTAACAACCACAGTTTATTGTTACATAGGTCAATATTTCACTACAAGGTCCGTCAAAAATTCCTATTTTTTCCTATTTTTTGCTCAAAAATTCCTATTTTTTTTCTATTTTTCTCTGGGAAATTCCTATTTTATTTCCTATTTTTTCGTAAAAGGGCCGCAACACCCCTGAATAAGGAGAGCAAAAAGGTGGCCGAGGTGCGCCCCCATTTGTTGAAAATCCTGGCTACGCCCCTGACAATAGGTCTGGGTCTGGGATAGGAAGGGATATCAGATGAGATTTTACCAATAGCACAACAAGCTCCCTGTTTTGTGTCCTTCTTTAGTTCAATATGGACTTGTATACATTGCTGGTGTTGTATTTTTTGATTCAGGTTTAACAGTTGGTGACCGAATAATCAACCTTCCATCGAGTCGTCCAATTTGCCAGTCGTTCTCCGCTGGCTGGCCAAAAGTGCTGAGCGGCGTAGCAATTGTGCAGTTTCACTCTGATCGATCGATTAGTCGAAACGGATTCCGGTTGAAATATAAACAGAGTCTGTTGTAGTAGTTTATATTCGTCTGTTAAGGCCTTCCAGAAATACATTCAACGCTTTATTTAGATAGAGTTTTAGTTAATAGGTACTTAACTTGGGTGACTTAGTTTGGAGTTAAAGTTTATCGCATTCTGCTCATTGTCTGCAAACTTCGTAATTTACTTAGCTAATCAAAGTTGCTATTATGATCAGCGAAGCTTTGCTCATTTATTGGCTAAAAAGATTTATCGGCACTAATTAATTAATATCACAATTAAGTAATTAATGTCACAATTATTCGGATATACAAATCGTCTTTCCATGTCTTCATTTAACAAGTTCAGATTCCTTTTTAAATGTTGCTTAGTGTAGCCATTGTAACGTGACAATCATTTTTTTGGGCATTAGCTTGATTCTCGTCGAATCTATTAGGTATTTTTTAAATTTTTCGGAAGCCAATTGAACTTAGTCGGCGGCCGTGATGAGGCTATAAAGTGCCGTGCTGTTTTCAGCGTGCGGAGGTATCATCTATGTGTCCGGGCTGTCGCAGGGCTTCATCACCTCGCCCAACTACCCCGAGCCCTACCCCAGCTCTGCCCTGTGCGAGTGGCAAATCAGTGTGCTGCCCGGACTCACCGTTGAGTTGACCTTCGTGGACCAGGTCACTTTGGACGGAGACGGCAGCTCGTGCACTGCTAACCAAGATATTATTGAAGTGAGATTCATTCGGCTCTTGTTTTCAAGATATGAGGAGACGCTTAATGGCTTTATTGTGTAAATGTACCTCACCCTAGGCTATTTATACGGCACCGCGCGCTTGCGATTGCGATAGTTGAGACTAGTATGTAACTGGTTGGGCAGCCAGCCAGTCAGCTCAGCCACACACATGCATACACTCAGCCTCACGCATACACGCACACTCACACAACACTATCTGACTTAGCTAGGCTGTAAAGCCAGCCAGCCAGCTGCAGCAACCCAGACACACGCACGCACACACACAATTACAATACACTACAATACGTATGTCAGCTGCTTGCCTATGCGCGCTCTGCCTTCTAGAAACTTCTAGAACATTCTAGAAGAAATTGATTCAGAGCATTGGCTTGCAATCCAGCCAATGAAAAATAGTTACGTAGCTGCAGACAAGTCCTGGTAGCTGGTAACCAATCACGCTTAGCCCCACCTAAACTAGAAGTACACGACAGTACGGTTAACCCGGCAGAAAAGCCGCCATTGAGCTTAGGTCTAAGTAGGTACGTAAGGTGTACGGTAGCAGGCCCCAGTAAAGTTGCTGTGCGTGCGTATATCACTGCTTGCTTCCGCGTATCTATTTGCGTTCAATAAAGATAATCTTTTATCGTTGTGTGCTGCAATCGTAGTTAAGGGTCACACTTGTAACCGAACTGAAGCGAACCTGGGTAATTTAGTGCTTCACAAGTAAATAAGGCGAGTCAGTGGTTACTTCATAAAACCAGCCGGTTACAAATAGACACCAGCATTAATTGCTGCATCTGATGCACACAAAGCTGACTGCTGGTCTCGCACCCAAAAATCTATACGTACTGACCAGTTTTCTGTTTTAAAATTGGGGGTTGTCATTAATAATACAGTGGTGGCATTAATGGTTTTCATAACAGTATTGACGATAGCCTAGGAAGGATAAATAATTTTAATAAATCTGGATCACCTTTTGAATTGCACATTTTACTTATAGTAGGTATGCAATTTCGTGGGTTTTTCATATTATGATTTGTGTTAATGCTTTTTTGAGCCGAATTATGTAGAGTGTGTGCCTCTAACAACTATACATTTTTTCAGATTCGAAACGGCAACGACCGGACGGCTCCGCTGCTGCAGCTGTATTGCCAGTCCCGACTGCCCTCTGGGTCCATTGAGACCAGTAGTGGGGCAGCCTATGTCAAATTTCAGTCGGTCACGCCGGGTACCGCTAGAGGATTCAAACTTAAATACAGGTTAGACTAGTAGACTGTCTAATAAGCAGCTAATTAGCTAATTAACACTGAGGCGTCATGGGACGTTTCTGGAATGAAAGATTCAAGTTCCGTCATCGTATTAATTTTAAATCAGCTCTAGAATGCTTTTAATAAGGATAAGCTGAAACTGTTTTTCACGGTTTGCTGATTCTTCTAGTAAAAAGTTATCCGTCTGCGCCCTGCGGTAACTTTAGCTGGACTAGGAATAGCTAAGCGAGAGAAGTTTTATTAATGGTTCTTTTACCCTGCTCTTTTGCAGTGCGAAATCCAAGTCCTGCAGTGGTCTCTATGTGCTGAATGATGAAGCTGAAAGCAAAGTTTTGTTGCCCCCGCGCGACCCGGACAACGGTTACGCCGCCGAAAATGTGGTCTGCACTTGGGCGATCCAGTGTCCTCCCGACAGGCGACTGCGACTCAGTTTTGGTCCAGATTTCAGCATTAACGATCGAGAGTTAGTTGGATTTTGATCACTCTGACGTGACTACTAATAGTAACACTAAATTGAAAAGCTCAAAGTCTAGTGTGAAGTTTGTGAAGTTTACAGTCAAGCAGTGGTTGCCTGCACCAATGTACAATTCTGACTGTTTTGACAACAAAGTTTGAAATTAGGAGATTTGTAAATAAGTTCAATACTTTTTTCCTCGTTAATATTTAATATTCAATGGTATACTTAATTAAAATAGTTGGAACACTTGTAAAGCGTGATTTGATGTAGCTGGACAGTTAGTCTATAGGTGGTCTAACTTAATTTTTCTCATTTTGTATTTCCATAAGAATTGTGTTTACACTTGTCGGATAGACGATTATGGTCGTATATTAGTGGCCTGTACTTGCGACAGTTTGAGAGGGGCTTGTTAGATAGCTAAGTTGCTGCTAGGCCCTTGTACCTCCCCGTATACGTTTGGAAGTTTTGTGAAGTGAGCTGGCCCGCAAAAGTACTGAAATGGATTTACAGCAGCTCAGCCGTGGCCCAGTGCTCAAATGGTTAGAGCGCCTGTCTGCAGCTCCACCTCCACAGATGGGTGATCGAATCCGCCTGGGTCATTCTAATGCTGATGCTGTTTTTCTTTCAATAAGAACCCATTCTCTTTCTCGTGACCCTTGAACTCTTTGTTCTAGCCCTGAACGTTGTGGTGAAGTGCAGAACAAACTAGAAGTCCGTGACGGAGCCACCGAGAGCGCGCCCCTTCTGGCCATGTTTTGTGGTCGCTCCGTTCCCAGCTCGATGTATAGCACTGCTAATTTCATTTTTCTGAAATGGCAGACCGGCAGTGGTTCCATATATAGTCGGTTTACTGCCACTGTGGAAATGGGTGAGCTTAAAATTTTTATTAAATTCATAGGTTAGCCAAGATTGCCAAGCCATTTTTTCTTTATTGAAAGGTGAAAGGGAAGGAAAAGAAAAACAGTGAAAGTGAAAGCTCAGTCTACGATTTATATTTGTGTAGCTTAGACTTTAGTGAAAAGAAAATCTGCTTCAGTGAATGAAATATATAACATCAATGGTATTTTCAGGTAGTATCACAGAGTTATCAGTATCAATGAGTCACACTGACTGACTGACTTTTTCAGCAACCTGTGGCGGCCTGATCTATGCGGAATCCGGCTCAGTAACTAGTCCAGGCTTCGACACTGGCTATCCGCCGGACACTGAGTGTGAATGGCTGGTCAGCGTTCCCTTTGGACATTTCATTAAATTCTCACTACCGCGAACCTTCCTACTTGGCTCTGATGCTAACTGCACCAACGATTATGTGGAGGTCCGCGAAAGAAACGCCACCGGTATGGTTTTATAATCTGGTTTAGGGGACTGTGTGAAAACTACGGTTGATGCAGTATGTTTGTGATGATAAAAAACAGCTTGTTACGTAAGGCGTGTGTATGAAGGTACCTTACACGTGGCCAAAACAACTTAGAATGATGATCTGTATATTTTGCAAATTTGTGGTTCTTCAGTATTCAAAATAGGTTAAACAACCCTGAGAAAAAGTTTTTCTGGTTGAGGCTTTTTTTACCAAAACTAGTAACTAGTCCGCGCCTTCCAGAAACCGACCGATACTCCAGACACCAAATAAACGCAGAGATATTTGAGAAAAAAATAGTTTTTAAGCAACCAATTTGTCCCAAGAATATTGTTAATCAATTTTGAGAACTTGAGCTAAAAAATAGCTTCAACAATTATTCACCTCCAGCTCATCGGTCCACGACCGTGACTCGAAAAAAAACCAACCAACTCTACCCCTCAAACGGAAAAAATTGAGTAAGCTAATACTACAGATCTATGTTACCTCTGTAGTATTACCTCTGTAGTAAGCTAATACTACAGAGGTAACATAGATCGCTCTTTAATCTTACTTTCTCACGGGCCTATACCTTTTAGTCATTCTTAATTATTCGTTTAATTCTTCGCACCAACTGCACCATTTTTTTCTTCGTCGCTACTCGCCAGTCGCTCTCCCTATGCTCCTAAACATCTATGCTGAACTAGGTTTTACCTTGGACTAAAGTCTAAACTAGACTTTGTAAATTTTTTGCTGTATCTAATTCATGCTTTTGTTTCAGGTGAACTGTACGGACGATTTTGCAGCTTCAATAGTTACGAGGCAAAACAGCATAGCCAAAGTGCTGGCCACCAGTTGTATATAAAGTTCAAGTCAGACCACAGTGGACATGGCAATGGCTTCGAACTGAAGTTCAACGCAGGGTCACCGAGGGTCAGTTGACAAGTTTTTTTAAGTAGGGGTCGGTTTTTTTAAAGTGATTTTAAAAAATGTTGTAGGCCAATCCAAAGTATCAGCCTTCTTTTGCGTTATTGGACAAAGTGGTACTTTTCTTTTCTCAATTCAAGATATTTTAACACATTGTACCAAAATAAACAAATTTTAATCTTGAAGAGTCTGGTATCCCCAATAATACGTGTGGGTTTCAAAATTGTCTCCTTAACTTTTTTGATAGCTGTACTCACACTGTTATCACTGTGAATGCAGAGGCTTTATAACAGAGTTTTATCACTCCAACAGTTGACTCGAGACGTTTTTATCCAAAACGCTGTTGCGCAAACCAAAAACTGATTACGTGCATAAATATCGTTATAACATTGGGACATCAGTGATTGCATCAATTCTCCAATCATCTGTCCAATGTCCTCATATCAAGAGTACATCATAGCGTCTCACTCTATATTGAGGGAAGAGAAAGTGGAGGCGCTCTCCAGCCTGCCTGCGTTCTAGCGCAGGCAGATGCGCTAGTTGAGTTCAGGCCACATGTTGACATTTTGGGCAACATGTGGCTGGGCCAATCAGCGCGTAGATTCTCTGCGTTAACACACTTTACTATATAATCGCTGATGCGTTAATAAGCATTAAGAAAGGATAAAAGTTTAATTACTCATTATTTATTAATTAGTTTACTTGCAAAAACATTAAAAAAAGGTTTGCAAGATTCAAATATCTTTGGGGATATTTAGTCAAACTTTCAGCTAAATTGCTTGAGAAACTTTTAAGAAATTTTAGAAAAGTTTATATCTCCAAAGTTTCTTAACCCCGCTGAAACTTTGCCAAAATATCCCCAAAGGTATTTGCAAACTTTTTTAAATGTTTTTACTAGCAGACTGTGAAGAAATAATGAGTTATTAACCTTGTATCCCTATCTCAGTGTTTATGAACCCATCAGCGATTATATAACCTATGAAGTGTGTCACGCAGAGGATCTACGCGATGATTGGCCAGCACCGTATTGCACAAAAAATGTCATGTGGCCTGAAAACAATTAGCGCATCTACCTGTGCTAGAACACAGGCAGGCAGAAATGTTTCTCACTGTTCTTCAATCTGCATATTGAGCGCTATTATGTACTCTCGATGTAACTTATTCTGACTATTTTTTATTTTTGATTCAGAATGTGGCGGTATGTTGACAGTGGACCAGGGCGAAGTAGGGTACAGTTGGTGGCCCAATTATCCGGACCCGTTTCCCAGTGAATCGCGAGTGCGTTTGGACAGTATCCCGCAACGATGCCAGTCAAACTCTCATACAATTCGAGGACTTCACTTTTGAAGGATCTGTTCGCGTCGGTCTTCCAGAAAATCTTCTGACATGTCATCCGCCCTTGCTCAAGGTATATAGCTTAGTTTGTCATAATCTACCATCTTGCGCACTTCTTAACGTAAGAAACAACACAAAAGCTACAGTACATCACATTACTATGCATGTATACGTCATCAACAGCCCGTGACTGACTGGTTATATTTGATTTCCGTGAACAAGATTTCAATGACACTGCCCGTTGGTCAACACTGTAAGATATGTATGTAACTTGTGATGGAGTCGTATCAGAATATCAGTCCAATAATGAGCTTTATTTGCTACCATGATGCTGGATTTCCGTCCTGGCATAATGATAATGATTTCAGTGGAGAATGTGTAATTATAACGGTTTTTTGCTCGATTATGAAATTGGAGAATATACTATACCTGCGTATGGTATACGATATATTATGGTAAATTA
>JASANF010000631.1:0-12284 GCA_030248245.1 Trissonchulus sp. WLG1_4
TATAATTTGTATAAATTTAGTAGTCACTTTTTTTCTGTGCACGTTTCTGGCCCTAATATTAGGGTTAAGTGCAGTTGGGGGGGGGGAAAATAGTGGACCTCTTTTTTTTTAGTAGAGCACCATGGGGGAAGCATTTTTGCTTCAAGAACCCCTATTTCATTTTTTGGATTTTTTGAGATATGACCCCCCGCAATCTGAACCCTCAGTGAGGGACGTTTTCGCAATTTTTTTCCGAAGCCCTTGTTTTTTCCGTTCTATAGTGTCTAAATGGTGTCAGATTATTGTTTACAATTTTTTAGAATCAAAACAAAGGCTCTTTGACCGGGTTCCTGCCGAAAAATTGGCCAAATTCGCCAGAAACGTCCAATTTTTGACCAAATTCAAGCTTGGCCTTAATTTAGGCTTGGACATAGGCTTAGGCTTAGGGCTTAGGCTTAGGCTTAGGCTTAGGTTCAAGCTTAGGCTCAGGCTTCGGCAATAAAAAATCGCAATTTTCAGAAAAAATCCTGCCAGCTTAGCCTAAAGAATCCTGCCAACTAAGCCTAGACGATGCCTTAAAACATCATAACGCACTCAAAACTATCCAAAAACAAAGATTATAGCCATTTTTGGCTTCGAACTTTGGCCTACGTTCACTTCCAAAAACACTGAAAATGCAATTTTCAAGGGGTCATAGCTCAGAAAATCCAAATTTGTGGATAGGGGTTCTATTACAAAAAATGCTTCCCTCAAGGTGCTCTACACCAAAAAATAGGTCCACTATTCCCCCCCCCACAGGAAAATTATTTCCAGAAAAAAACTAGATCGTAAAAAATTATCTTGTTTTTTTCTGGTTTTTTTCTAACTTTTTTCTAGTTAGAAAAAAACCAGAAAAAATTATCTAGTTTTTTTCTAACTTTTTTCTAACTTTTTTCTGGTTTTTTTCTAGTTTTTTTCTAACTTACGATCTAGTTTTTTTCTGACTTTGTCAAAATACGATCTAGTTTTTTTCTGGTTTTTTTCTTAACTTTTTTCAGATTTGCCACAAATCGATTTTTAATGTTTTTGGAGTAGTTTTACGCCCTTTTTGTCATTTGTTTTAGTCTTTTGTGTCTGTAATTCCCTTTGTAATGCATTATTTTAGCTTATTTTTTCTGTATTTTCCGGTGTTTTTGGTGGGTTTAAATTGATTTTTCCACCTTTTTTTGAGTTTTTTACTATGCTTTTCTGATTGTTTGCTGATGCGATGTGAGTATTTTTAGATTTTTCAAACTTTCGCAAAATACGATCTAGTTTTTTTCTAGCTTTTTTCTGGTTTTTTTCTGATTTTTTTCTAACTTTTTTCTAACTTTTTTCTGCTTTTACTAAATCGTTTTGTAACGTTCTTAAAGTCCGTTATGTACCTTTTATGTCATGTTATATATCATATATATCGTTATTGTACATTAACTCATGGTATTTTTGTGTTTCTTCCTTTTTTTCTGCTGAGTTTAAATCTTGGTTTTTTTATATGTTCATTAAAAGCGGCAACAGTTATTTTGGGGGCTAGAGATCAGATCAAGGCCATGGGGTTTTTTACTTTTATTAAGATGAGGTGCGTACCGTTTTACGGGTGAAAATATTTTTCCCAAATCAAATGTAAACCGGGTAGATGAGTGTTTCAAAACGAACCTCCGAATCGTGCAAAAAAATATTTTCATGTTTTCAGGTCTTCCTGTGGCCCACAGACGTCCATCGGATCCGTCAACGGCCATCTTGCTGCTAATTATCGCCCTCCAAAGTCCAAACGTCACATAATTTTATCATGGTATTATATATATTTATATTATATATATATATATATATATATATATATATATATATATATATATATATATATATATATATATATATATATATATTAGGGTTAGACCGAGCCGGGAATTTCGGTGCCGAGCCGAGCCGAGCCGAGCCGGCCGGCTCGGCATGCCGAGCCGAGCCGAGCCGAGCCGGCCGGCTCGGCATGCCGGGCCGAGCCGAGCCGAGCCGGCCGGCTATGGTCAATTTTTGGGTTTTATCAAAATTGATTGTGCGCTCCGGGAATCAATGTTTTGGGGCATAATTTTATTTTAAGTGACAAATTTTGACTTATGTCAAGAAGCAAGGAAGGATTAGAGCTTTCATTAGATACTCATGCAGTTGGAGGGGATGGGGGAAGCTCCTTCCTAAATTCAGAGACAGCCGAGGGATTCGGGCCGCCAGTGGTGAAAGAGGGGGGAAGGTCCCAGCATGTGCCATTTTTTGGCGTAATTAGGTTTCTTTAGTGAGCGTAGAACCAGAACCACAACCGTCGGCCATAACCAAAGATTTTGACACCTTTTGGCCTGAAGTTAGATAACGAAATGTAGTTGGTAGTCATTTATGTATATAGTCACTTAATCTAAATAAATTCACGTGTCAGTGGCGTACCCGGAAAACAGTTTCGGCGGGATTGACAGAATTTGTCTCTTGTGTAATAGGTTAAAATGCACTTTTTAGTAATTTTTTACCACTTAAATTCGCACTGAAAAAAACGCGAAGAGAATTAAGGCACAGACAACAGGGGTCAGGGGGTGGGGCTCCCCACGGAAAAATTGAGATTTTTGAAATTTTTAGGCAGAATTTAGTCAACTGGAAACGTATCAAAAATATTTTCCGACAAGAAAAGTAAAACAAAAGATGGGAGCATCATATAATTAATATATTATACAGTCAAGTAAGTTCAGCAGAATGTACTCTTGCAGACATGCATTGGCTTTGATGAAAGATAATATCATTGAATAGTAAGCCACAATCTTGCAGGGGTCTGGGGGCGGCAGCCCCCAGAAGAAAATGAGAATTTTTTGAATTTCAGGCCAAATTTGGTCAATTGGAGACGTATCCGAAATTTTTTCGGCCGTACGATAAAAACCAAAGGGGGGACATTGTAGACAATTTCTTCAGGTTCGACCAAAAGAAGAGGGGCCGCGACCCCCGCGACCCTCCCCCCTGACTACGCCCTTGGCAGTTCAGGACCTACCAAGGGAGGGGGGTACCCAAAATGTTTGCTACTTTTGGTGGCAAACTGCAAATTGAGCGAAAATTCAATAAATATTCATCAATTTTCATATCGATAGCTACAGAATGACGTCGACAAAAGGTTGAAACTTGAAACTATGTATATACAGGAAAACCAGTAAATCTGAATTTTCTGTAGAACTAGCCAGTAACATTTTTTAGATAAAATTCAGAGTCTCTGAATTCTGGGTGAAATTATCTGAACTTTGCCTGAATTATTTTGAAAATTATCTGAAATTCCTCTGAAAGTCTGTAAAATGCTGCAAATGTGTAACTGAAAAAATTTTGCAGAAAATTCAGATTCCTGTGAAGGGCCAGATTTAATGCGGACAGCAAATTTATAAAAAATGTCGTTTTTGCAATGATATAAACGTAACACAAAACAGTATATTAGGTAAACAAATTCTTCCATGAACATGAAGTAATTCCAATAAAAAAATGGGTAGGGCGGCCGCCCTCCCCCCGGGATATACCAGTATGAGAGAGCGGTTTATTAACGGAAAAACACAAAAACCTTATATAACGCTCTAGCCTTTTGGATTCTGGGAAGAGTTTTTAAACTTTCGAAAGTTAGTTGTTGAAATTTCACGACTGTCTCAGCTCTCGGCCTGGCTCGGCAAAATTGCCGAGCCAAAGGCAATTTGCCGAGCCGAGCCGAGCCGCCCGGCTCGGCAGCCGAGCCGAGCCGAGCCGAGCCAGCGGTCTATCCCTAATATATATATATATATATATATATATATATATATATGTGTGTATATATATATGTATATATATATATATAATAGTGGTGCGGGAAAAACCCCTACGCCTTCACAGGAAAACCAGGAATCTGAATTTTCTGTGAAATTTTTTCAGCTACGGATTTTTCAGATGTTTTTTACCCTTTCCATTCAGAGACATTTTACAGAGGAGTTTCAGAGGAATTTCAGATAATTTTCAGAGAAATTCAGGGAAAATACGGAGAATTTCACCCAGAATTCAGAGACTGAATTTTATTTGAAAAAAATGTTACTGGTTTTTCAGATTAATTTCAGATATCAGATTAATTTCAGATACTTTTTACACGAATTTCAGATAAAATTTACCTGATATTTACAGATGTGAAAAACACGTGAATTTTCTCTGAAACTCGTGTAAAAAATATCTGAAATTTATCTGAAAAGCCTGTAACTTTTTTTTCAGATAAAATTCAGAGTTTCTGAATTCTGGGTGAAATTCTCTGAATTTCCTCAGAATTTATCTGAAATTTTCTGAAATTTCTCTGAAAGTCTGTAAAATGTCTCTGAATGGAAAGGGTAAAAAACATCTGAAGAATCCGTAGCAGATAAAATTTTACAGAAAATTAAGATTTCCTGGTTTTCCTGTGCTTTTGCGGGGAAAAACCCTAGTGCTTCCTGGTCGAATCTTTAAACATAGGAACTTTTTGAGTATGTAGGTCAGGTCGAGAGCGCATCTGAAACTTACTTACCTCACCAATTTTTGTGCAGTTTTGAGTCTTGTAGCATTCTTAATCAAATATCAAAATTTTGCATGTGAAAAATTGCAAAGTGACAAAATTTTCCACATATTTGACTTGTCATAACTTTTCACAAAAAACGTTTTGGCCAACGCCGTTTGCATTTTTCAAACAAGTTACCTTCCCTCTATACTTCTATATATAGCTCAAGAACAGTGAAAAACGTTGTGGTTTACCTGTGACTGTCCAAAGTTTCTGCGGGGAAAAAACCATATTGCGGGGAAAAAACCATATTGCGGGAAAAAACCCTAATTTGTTTGACAATTTTTGCTAAAAAAATTTGGCCGTAAAACGTCGTTTTGGCCTATGCCCCGACACGCCTTACGAAACCTGTTTTGGTGATGTTTCAACAAAATTTGGCATTTTTTGAAATATTCAGGCTTTAGCTGCTGTGTACCACTTAAATACAAGAATGGTAGACGCGGACGGTGTTTGTCCACCGTTTATAACGTAATACGCCCAAAAAAATGTATTGTTAATGCATTTAACTATACATATATACTAAGAAAATGCATATTTGGGCTGAAGTCATTCAATCGTCTTGTATATGTATATATACCACAAAATTTTAACCGTTTTTGTAACTTAATAAGTGAACAACCAAAATTATTATCAGCTTTGCAACTTATTCATTTGTCTGTATATGTACATATATACGTGTATTTATGCTGCTGAGTTTGTAATTTTTATTCCCTTTGACTGTATACAGTAAGACCATTCAACTAGAAAAAATCCAGAAAAAAGTTGAATAACTAGAAAAAAAACAGAAAAAAAACAGAAAAAAGTTAGAAAATAACTAGAAAAAAACCAGAAAAAAGTTAGAAAATAACTAGAAAAAAACAGAAAAAATCTGGAAAAAAAATTAAAAACCTAGCATGTACATACAACGTTCGGCCGGCCAACGTTCGTCACTTTTCGCGAAGGTTCGTCACCTTTTGCCGACGAAGCGATTTGACGTTGACAAATTGTGTCAAACATGATTTTTAGCTTCAGGGCACTCTAATAGACTTCCGCATGCAATAAACACAAAAATTTTGCTTCGTCACTTTCCGGCCAACGTTCGTCACCTTTTGCCGACGAAGCGATTTGACGTTGACAAATTGTGTCAAACATGATTTTTAGCTTCAGGGCACTCTAATAGACTTCCGCACGCAGTAAACACAAAAATTTTGCGTCGTCACTTTCCGGCCAACGTTCGTCACTTTTCGCGAACGACGAAGCTCGTCGTACGCCGACGAAGAGGGAACTTTTTTTTGCACAGTACTGTACTAGAAACAGTTCTTAAAACAACTAGACACCCTCAAAAAAACAACTAGAATTCAGTTTCAGAAAACGTATATAAAGAGCACTAACGTGGCTGAACAATAAAGAAAATCATCAGGGAACACTCTCAAAAAATTGAGAAAGTCCAAGAAAGGGTTGGTGAAAAATCAGAAAAAAACCAGAAAAAAACTAGAAAAAAACCAGAAAAAAGTCAGAAAAAACGTAGAAAACAGCTGGAAAAAAACTAGAAAAAAACCAGAAAAAAGTTAGAAAAAAACCAGAAAAAAGCTAGAAAACATTCTCTATAGGGTCAGAAAAAAAACAGAAAAAAAGTAGAAAAAAACTAGATCGTGAGACTGGCAGTTAGAAAAAAACCAGAAAAAAGTCAGAAAAAAGTTAGAAAAAATCAGAAAAAAACCAGAAAAAAACCAGATATTCGTCAGGAAGAATTAGAAAAAAACTAGAAAAAAACCAGAAAAAAACTAGATAATTTTTTCTAGTTTTTTTCTGGTTTTTTTCTAGTTTTTTTCTAGAAATAATTTTCCTGTGCCCCCCAACTGCACTTGATCCGAATATTAAAGGTAACGTTAGCCATTTCATTGGCTTTAGTCATTGTTTGCGATTACGACATTACCTTCACCTTACCTGTGGGTAAAGTTCGCCTAAGATTACCTGCAGGTAATTCTGAGAATACATATATACTGCCCCTAAGGACAAAAGTGAAGGCACCCTAAAAAAACAACTGCACAGTAAGCCAAACCAAGCCTTGGGTCACAACGACAGCATGACTGAAACTGCAGTAACTTATTCGGCGAAAATTGCATTTTTATCGTGAGCTTATTTTTATTCACTGTCTGTGAGTTATATAAGTAAATGTGAATAAACATTAATATAGCAATGTTCTCTACACTGATTAAATAGGAATGAGTTTGTTGCTTCCTATTACAGCCGTCATTTGACTGCGCAAGATGGCGACGCCCTTGTCACAAAAATATAGTGCTGTGGGGGGCAGTTTTTAATTAGACTGTAAAAATATTGAATTTAAATGTTTTAAGTCTTTGAAACGGTGGTGAATTGATCAAACAGTTGAAATCGTTCCCATAGTCTGTGATATTTTTATGGTTAGTGTATTTAGTAACAACGGATCCACTACGTAAATTCTATTGGCTGATTCAGATGCTTCTCTCTGTATTGATTGGAGTTTTGCCCACACAAATCATCACAGGAGCCAACTACATAGTGATTTGTCAAACGTAATATCCAATAGCCTTGCCAACCGATTCTGGCGTCAAATCCCGTTCATTGAAAGTAAGATGGCTCAATTTTGATTCGTTAGATAGGTTACCAATTGAAGATTGGTCAAATTTGGAAAAATTTGGAATCTGTTGATATAGTAAATACATAAGTACACAGCGTATAAAGCTAAATCGAATGTGAAGTGCTGTCAAAATTTATAGTTTATCTTTTTATCCAGGATCAATATCAGTTTTACCACTGAAATGTTATCTACGTCCGCCGACAAAACAGACTGCCGAAGAAATGTGTAAGTTTTTTTGTAGTGTTGAGTTTTTAGTATGCAGAAAGGCATGGCACTGTTCACAATGTTTTTTCAGGATCGAGTTCCTACTAATCGTAACTAATACAATTTTTATTACAGATGCAACGCAGAAAGGGTTCTCAACATCCTGCATCGACTGGATCTGCCACTGGTGGTCAGCCCGTTTTTCTATCGCAGTCTTCGCAGATTGCAAATTCTGTAAGTTTGCGATATGTCCCAGGTGGTCCAACTGAAGAATGGGGGAAAAATTATTTTTTGCACCTGTCCCAGCCTGGGACCCCCAGGCATAGCTTTCACATATTAAATATCTATACTGAATTTACGTTAAATACATACTGTACTACTGCACGGTTCGCCGTTCTCTAGAACGCCAACCCTGATTAACAGAAGAGTGTTTGTGTTTATAAAAAAATAAAAAAAAACAGAGCGGCCAGAATAACGATGCGCAGATTTTGTCTAGCCCATGCGCTAATTTTATCGACCCAGTGGCTTATCCAAATTTCGCAAATTTGGTAGGATTCGACCGGTGTGCGGTGGGGGTATATAGGTGTAACGCGACTCGAGGCTTCGGTTCGACCCTGTGCGGTGGGGCTCTTGCCCACCCTGCCCCCCACATACGTTACTAGAAACCCTCTGAAATTTTATTTACGACCTGATATGTGTAGGCAGTTCCTATCTAATTTGTTTGCAGATTCAAGCCGCAACGGCTAACAGCACAGCCAATGGATCATTTCAGTTTATTCCAGTCAGCAATCTTTTGAATTTGACGAATCAACAAAAACCACAGCAGATACAGCTTCCCGGCGGATTGCAAGCAGTTCCGTTGAACTCACAGCATGTTAGTTTTTTATTGACGTGGACGATATTGCTTGAAAATTGAAAAAGAAAACGCTAGAGACTTTCCTAACTTTTTTCACCCTCAACTGAAGAAAGTACACAAATGGCCGAATATGCAAATTTGCATTACTGATTTGTTTATTTAATTTTAAGTTTTTTGTGGTTTGATATAAATTCAGACGGTTCAGGGCTTTCTTGTCGCATATATATAAGTTCTAACCAAACTATCACCCATACTTGTATTTTTTTTAGTCAAAAACTCGATTTCTCGGCAATTCAGTCTCTTCCCTCCTGTTATCATATCTAAAGGTCCCTGGTTCGATCCCGGGTTTCGGCACCAATTTGTAACGCCCAAACTACGAAGCCCGAACCACGAACACGTTAAGCCGTTTATTTGCAGTAGCCCCAAAGCCGAATAGGATATGCAAGCCGAGCCTTCGCTAATACGCCACCAGGCAAAAGACAACCATTGCACTTAACAAGTTACATTAAATAGTCTCGTTTTTTAGCTTAAGTTTGGGTTAGTTCTCGCTACCGTAGTCTGTAATAAAAGTCTGTAAACTATCATGTGTACTTTGATTCCAGAACTTCTTTCAGACTTAAACCTACTAGACTAAACATAAGGGTGAGCCTAATACTTTGACCTTTAGCGTCACACTTGAATATCTGACAAGTGCTGAGTTACCTGTCTAATTGTCCTTGTAATTTGTAGGGACCAGTTCAGATTATTCAGCTGTCCGGAGACGACAATCATTCGCTGGCCAGTGCCCTGCAAAGCTTCCAGATGCCGGCGGAGAGTCAGCTGAGTTTGTCCGGAAACAGTACGTTTAGAAGATTATTCGCAGCTGAACTAAGCCAAAAAAGGCAATCAGTCAAGTGCCACAAAACTCTGACTGTTGTAATTTAACTTTTGACAAACTTTTGTTGTCGATAACGATGTATATATATCAGGGATCGACCGGAGTTCCGGTTCCGGTACTTTTTGGCTCCGGTTCCGGTTCCGGTATTTCAAAAGTACCGGAACCGGAACCGGAACCGCAAAATCTCTGATAAGGAGTTGTGCCTTCAATATTGTGTTCGGCCATGAAAATTTTCTGATAGGTCTCCAATTGACGTACAAGCGGCGTAAAATCAAAAATTTCTCCAGATTTTGTGCTGGCGAGACTCCTGCGACTCTTCTTTCTTATTCTCTTTCATCAAAGCTCATGCATCTAACACATGTAACTTACTTACTTACTTAAGGCCTGCTAGCTCCTCGGATCAAAATCCTCCAGCTGTGGCCTGCCCCTGCCTGATCAGACGACGCCACTGAGCCCGGTCTTGCGCGAGGTCAATGACGATTTGCGTTGAGGATCTAGCCCAATGCGCTGCTCCATAAGATTGTTTCAAAAACGCAAGATCTTTTTCAACTAGCTTGTCCCACGTCTGTTTCCCAGCATTGCGGACACAACGCCAGTCTCCAGGCCTAGGATTTCTCCAAACAGAGTGGCATAGTCTGCTTTGTGGCATGCGCGCCAAATGTCCTAGCCACCGTAGGCGAGCTATGCGTATATGGTCTTTCAGCGGTTCGGAATTTGCACGCTGTAGTATCGTGACGGTGGAGATTCGGTCTCGTCTGGTGACACCTAGTATTGACCGTAACGCGTAATTATGAAACACTTCGAGCTTTGACAGGTCGGACTGATTGTAACACCAGGTTTCGGCAGCATACAGAAGCGTAGACAGTATTGCTGCCCTATACACTTTTAGCTTTAGGTTAAGTGACAGATCTTGTCTGTCAAATAGGCATCGCTTTAGTTGTTGGAAACACGCAGCTGCTTTTGCAATTCTGGCCTGGATGTCCAACGTATCGGTCACTTTTTCAGAGTTAATTATGGACCCCAAATATGAGAATGACTGAACGACCTCAATTTGAACACCGTTTACCAAGACTGCAGGTACGGCAACTGTGTGCATGCACATGATCTTAGTTTTCGTGGGTTTGATGGCTAGCCCTAGTTTGGCGGAATTTTCTGAGATACGGTCAAGCAGTGACTGAGTTGTCGTGATGTCTGGCTGCAAGACAACTATATCATCCGCGTATTCGAGATCTGCTATGATGTCGTTTGAGCTGACCCTGGTCCCATCAGTAACCGATATCGACTTCGTCAATACCCAATCCAGCACAAGATTGAATAAAATGGGGGAAAGTACACAGCCTTGTCGTACACCCGTGCAGATGGTAAACTTGGCGGAATTGCCAAGGTTGGAGCACCTGACCACAGACTGAGCGCCCGCATATATGTCCCTCAGGATATCGACAAATAGTTTCGGTATGCCACATTTGCGAAGCAGCTTCCACATCGAATCACGATGTATGCTGTCAAAAGCTGCTGCAAAATCAATAAAACAGATAATAGTTGGCTTGCCATGGCGTAATCGTCGCTCAATACACCGGCGAAGGGTAAAAATTTGGTCTGTACAGTTACGGTTGCGTCGAAAACCTGCCTGTTGGTCTCGTAGCACTGAGTCGTAGTGGTGGAGCATGCGTGAGCGGATTATAGAGGTCAACACCTTGCCGGCAATTGACAGTGGAGTAATGCCCCTGTAGTTGGAACATTCTCGCTTAGACCCCTTTTTATGTACCGGTATAATGATACCGTCTTTGAAGTCCTGAGGTACTCTTCGTTGGATCCAGATTAGGGAGACTAGGCGCGTAATGGTGTTTATATTCGTAGCATCCATAGCTCTTAGAACTTCAGAGGGGATGTCGCAGCATCCAAACGCTTTGCGCGTTTTTAGCGACTGAATAGCGGCTGCTACCTCTTCGTCCGATGGGGCTCGCTGTTCAATAGTGTTGGCTTCGTCGGGGTATGTGTCGTCTTGAATTGTGACATCCAAAACTGCAGGGTCAGGACGGTTCAATAAGGACTGAAAATACTGCGCCCATCGAGTTAGACGTCCTTCGGCAGATTTTATTGGGCGGCCATTAGCATCATTTAGCTCAGTGGATGGATTTGGCAGCTTTCGCCCGGAGACTTCCCTAATAATTTGGTACAGTGTTCTGCTATCGCCACGATCTGATGCCCTTTGCATAGCCCCAGCTTGTTTGGACCACCGTGTGTCTTTGTCATTTTTTAGACTCCTCTTAATAGCACGAGCTAGAAAGTTTCGTCTTGGTCGAGTGGTGGTGCTCTTCCGTTCGGCTACAAGGACGAGGGTAGCTGGACTGACCCAGGGTCGATTGTTCCGGCATCTAATGGGGCATATCTCAGCCACTGTGGTTGTTATGGCCTGCTTAATTCCTTGCCACTGTTCGTCAACCGACTCAGTATCCTGATTCAAGGCGTCACATCGATTTTGCAAAGCTATATTGAAACCAAGGCGTGTATTCGTGCTGCTGAGGGAATCAAAATCTTTTGGTGGTGAATGTTTTACAGACCTGACAACTTTTAAATGGAGGCGCAGCTTGGCAATAACCAGTTTGTGGTCAGAAAGAGCGTCGGCCTTGTGAGCAACCTTAATGTCATGGACCATACTGCGAAAACGTCGACTGACAAGTAAATGATCTAGTTGTTTTCTTGTACGACCATCGTTCGAGTAGAACGTGAATCGTTGATGGCGTCGATGGCTAAACCATGAATTCGCTGCAATTAAATTATGACTTGCTGCGAACGACAGCATACGCACTCCGTTGTCATTCAGTGAGCCAGATCCAAATTTGCCCAAAGTACCTGTCCATGCGCAGTTGTTTTCGCCCGTGGTTGCATTGAAGTCTCCATCAACCACATGGATATTAGATGGTGGCAGGCATTTGATAGCGTCCTCCAGTTCTGTATAAAAGCTATCTTTGTCGGAGTCCTCTGAGCAGTCAGTCGGAGCATATACTCCAATAATAGAGATAGGCCGTTTGGAAGTCAGCTCCAAGATAGCTATACGGTCTGAAATTGGGGTAAACGAGGTCACATTGTTCATATATTTTGCATTTATAGCAAATGCGACACCATTGCGGTGAGCTAGACCGCCAGAATAATATAAACGGTACGACTGAATGCAGTTCGACGAATATATTTTCTC